>JACEFZ010026002.1:0-22799 GCA_014155875.1 Cepaea nemoralis | reverse complement strand
AAAAACATTCCGAATTAACAATCAACGTGCAAAAGTTTATTCATGCAATCCAACTATGGATCCTCGAGTTATCTCGAGAGATGGAATACATCAATTTTCTGTTATATTGGATTTCGATCTCCTCATCGAAGGGGGATCGATATGACTGGAGTTCGATCACACCACACACACACACACACACACACACACACACACACACACCACACACACACACACACACTGGAACTCGAACCCGCCACCGCCACCCCCGCCGCTGCCATTGCCGCCGTCCCCGCCGCACAGCCGCCGCCACCGCACCGCAGCCGCACCGCCTACCCGGGGACCGGATGTGACAACCGGAATTAGTCACTCAGACTCAAGAAAATAACCGCCAAAATTTGAAAAATGAGATCGCCGAAGCATCCGTTTTCAATCTGGTGCTATACCCTGAGTATAGTAAAAAAAATAACTACGTCATCGATGACGTTTTGCACCATAAATACTCTTCAAATTGCGTGTCTCTTACTACTGACCTAGACTTTGCCGACGACATAGTGCTTTTGAGATCAACACACCCAGATGCCCAAGAGAAAATATACCATCTCCAAAATGTTTCAGTACAAATTTATCTCCAAATTAACACCGCAAAAACAAAATTATCGATCTAACCAACAATCCAGAAGACACCAAATTAAACAACCGCGTTCTTGAAAAAATAAACAGCTTCACATACCTAGGAAGCAAAATGGCATTTACAGGGGACTCAACACCAGAAATATCATATAGAATCGCACTGGCATCTGGTGACTTCAATAAACTGTCAAACATCTGGAAGTCAAAGACACCCAGCACACACACGAAACTTAAAATCTTTAACTCTTGTGTGATTCCAGTGTTAACGTACGGATGTGAGTGTTGGAAATCAACGGTCGCTCTAGATAAAACATTAGAAAATTTTGAGAACAAATATCTTAGAAGAATTCTAAACCTCCACTGGACAGACTTCAGAACCAATAAGCAAATAAGACAAGAGACTAAGCAAGATATTGTATCCAATTTTATAAGAAAACGCCGTTGGAACTACATCGGCCATGTACTCAGAATGGACAAGACAAGACTCCCCTACCAAGCCCTCATATGGTCACCGGTAGGGAAAAGAAAACGGGGAAGACCAAGAGAGACCCTGCGTAGAACCATTATCAGAGAAGGCTCATTCAACGGCCAAGTGAACATCCAGGATCTACAACAGGTAGCAGCGAACCGCCGGACATGGAGAGCCACGACTTCTGCCCTATGCGCCGCCTTGGGCTCAAGAGGAAAGACTAACTAATTAATGTGACCTTGATCTTCTATTAACATGTTTTCGGTACATTAGATAACTATTAAATTGTGTATGGGTTATTCAATACTGTAATATAAATAGAAACACATACAAATATTGTTTTCCAAAACTACAGCTCTGAACACATTATGTTAAAATGTTATAAAATTGCCATATGTATATTTGGACAGTCATGCTCCGTGGCGAAGGTTTCACGGACGCGATTCGCGATCCCGTTTACCTTATTTCGAAACACTGCTACACGCGATGTGGCAGCAGACTAAGTTGCGCTGTGTTTTAACGAATCGGTATGGGATCCGGTCGTTCAGAAAGCATTGGCAAAGTACTTAAAGTAAATATACCAAGATTTCAACAACAGCAGTAAAATGCTGGTGTTGACAGCGATGTCGGGTAAAAAAAGAGATATATATATATATTTGGTCTAGACAAACCGATCAAAAGCTTGCACAATCAAAAAATAAATGTATCTCACCATATTGCTTAAAAGAATGGCATTTGTGCTGTGATCATGATGGCATCACACTGGCACGAATACAATACAGCCGAGAGAACTGTTAATGAGGTCGGGTGAACAGTGGAGATTTTAAGGATTGGGTGGAAATATAACTTTGTCAAGGTCAGCCATTGCTGTTCCATTTTCACTCATTTTAAATAATATGACACATTACTACAACTAATGTCTACTAGCATTCGTTTGGAAGGATGTAAAACAGGAATGGTTTTCAAAGAACTGTATATCTTAATGTAATTAAAAAATCAATTTTTGTTAAATCATATACTGTATTTCAATTCACTCGCGTGCCACTGAAAATCGTTCAGAGTGCCTAGCTTGGCACGCGTGATTTAATTGGTGTACCACTTTGACCATCTATGTCTTCCACACATACAAATAAATAATGACCTATTTAATGCGCTTGGGAGCTGCACTAGTCGTAGTCACACTTGCGATTTGGTACAGGCTGGCAACATTGTAGTTGACCTGGTCTCCCATTTAAATTCAGCATCAAATAGGTACCAGGCAATACTCTGGTAAGTAAGGGCGTCCAGCCTTGTGTTGTCCACATAGTTCACTAGAATTTGATCGTTCTCACAATATGGATCGAGCACCATATACCTCATGGCTGGATTGAGGGTCCTATACTTATTTATGTTGCGCTGGACTTTATGGCCAGTGTTATGAACGTGTCTCTTTACAGGAATTAGACAAAGCAACCAGGATAATCAAAGTGCTGCACGGCTGTGACTAGTGATGTATCCCACCAAGACTAATAAATGATGGCCTATTTAACGACCTAATTAATATCATTTTATTCGCAGAGCTACCGAGAGTTTCCTTGTTCACACTACAAATATACACTGAGGCAGGATGGAGCTTAGTTGACAACAGTACTGACTACGTCACAGTAAAGACTACGTACGCTGATGTTATTTTAACATGCCAGGCTGAGGGGGTGCCTACACCACGTGTGAGAATAACAAGTGAATCAGTTAAACAGATTACGTCTGGCATAGCGTTTAGGCTTGATGATTGCAGTCGGGCTAAAGTCTTTAACTGTACAGCCAACAACTTTCTCGGTACACGCCAAGCTCAAAGAAGAATACACATTTTGAGTATGTATGTTGTATATTTGTTTTTCATAGATTATACTAAAGTATCTGATAAAGTAAAACATGATGAACTGATTAAAATGTTGGAAGATATTAACAATGATGGGAAAGATCTCAGAATAATTAAAAAAATATTTACTGGAACCAAACAACAGCAATTAAAATGAGAAATAAAGAAGGAAATTATGAACACATAAAATTGGGAGTGGGACAGGGATGTGTTTTGTTACCGGATCTCTTCTCCCTCTATAGCGAAGTAATAATGCGAGAGATCAAAGAAAAGCCAGGAATATTTGGAGGTTATAATATAAATAATATATGCTATGCAGATGACTCAGTATTGATAGCGGATAATGCAACAGATCTACAACAATTGTTGGACATTGTAGAAACAGAGAGTGCAAAGAAAGGACTCTCCTTGAATATCAAGAAAACAGTAACAATTGTGATATCAAAGAAACAGGTGACACCCACATGTGAAATAGAGATAGAAAGGAAAATTCTTCACCAAGTGGATAGTTTTAAATATCTAGGGACATTTATAACATCAGATGGAAGATGCACAACAGAGATTAAGAGCAGAATAGGGCAAGCAAATGCTGCATTTTATTAAAAAAAATGAAGAAAATCTTATACAATAAGTCGCTATCATTGAATGTAAGAAAGAGAGTGCTGAAGAGCTGTATAGAACCTGTTTTACTGTATGGCTGTGAATCTTGCAATATAAATGAACAAATTAGGAAGAGATTGGAAGTAACAGAGATGTGGTTCCTTAGACGAATGTTGCGAATTCCTTGGACTGCCAAAGTAACTAACGAAGAATGCCGTAACTGAATCAGTGCCGATGGATTGTATATCGCCAAATGTGACCTCCCATTTGGACATAAAGATGATATATCATCATACTAAAGTCATCGTGTTATTTGTTTCATTTTATGGTATCTTTCACAGTTTTAATCCATGTATTATAATACTTGTACATTTAATTGTGGGCTGTTTGGTTCAAACCTAATTTTTTGTCTGGCACTGAATCAGTTAAAGAGGCTGGCGAAAATAGAACATTATATACAACAATAAGAAAGAGACAAACAGCTTTTTTTGGTCATGCGATGAGAAGTGAGGCGCTAGAGAACATCGTGACAATTAGAAAGATCGAGGGGAAGAGAAGCAGAGGCAGACCACGAGAAATGATGCTGGATGGATTGCGACGGTGGCATGTAGGAATATCAACAGCAAAGTCGATCCAGAAAACCAAAGACAGATCTGTGGAGAGTCATGAACGCCTACGCCATTCGGCATGGCACTCGATGATGATGATGTTGTTTATAGCTGTCTGTAGTGTATTTCGTTGATTCATGTAGACGGGCTATATTCTAGGGAATGGTAGCTCAGTCGACTACAAACGTTGGTGCCGGTAGTTCGGTTCCAATAAGGAGCCTCACCGACTTTGGCACGGCAGATTAAGACGTCATGAGTGTGTGTGTGTGTGCGTGTGTGTTTGTGTGTGTGTGTGTGTGTGTGTGTGTGTGTGTGTGTGTGTGTGTGTGTGTTTAACTGCAGTGAAATGAAACCTACGCGCGAAACTACTATATACACCTCTGTAACATTTTAAATAAACAAAAACAGGAAGTAATATAGGATAAGGGGAAGTCATTAAGTAACAGGACTTTAACCAATACATTTTTTTTATTACAATAGAGCAAACCAGAAATTGTGTGTGTGTGTGTATGTGTGTGTGTGTGTGTGTGTGTGTGTTTGTGTGTGTTTGTTTGTGTGTGTGGTGTGTGTGTGAGTTATTGCTCAACAGTCTCCCTGCCTGACTACATGGTTGATCCACATGTCCATTAGCTTGTTGATGCCTTCTTAGAAACCGTTTGTCGGTGGGACCTAAGTGCAAGTCGATATTGGTATATCACAGTGATCTCAGACATATGATCTCAGTGCATATTGATCTACTAGCGACAGATCTGTGATCGTATATATTCTATATATTCCTCCTCTGATCACTGTTGGCTCCTAATTTTACTGTAGTGCATTCACATTTGTTTGCCTCAATATAAAAATCCATATCTCAGTAACCAACTGAGGGAAAATTATGAGATTTAGCATACAACCTTATCATCATGTCCACCCAACAAAACAATGTTTGTTCTGGTGATTGTACAGCGGATTTCATTGTTTGTTTATATGCGGTATATATTATTTACGGGTCAGAGATTAAGTCGATAATTTTGAATGTATTACACCGTCAACCAGAAAATCAGCTTTGAATATTCTCCGTGGTTCACTGGATTGGCCTTATGCCAAGAACCCCGCGCTGTTTAAACTGGGAGTGTTCAGAGGTGTCGTCAATATGTGGGTGCTGTCATAAAACGTGATTATTATTTTTTGTTTTACATCTTACCACTTATCGCTAACATTAAAATGTGTGAATATTGTTCAATGGGATTGAATGTGAAACTGTGTACACTTCAAAACATCGCTATGAAGCTGAACACATATTTTTGTCAAGAAGCGGATCGCAGGAAACTGTTTTATACTATTACAAATTCCGAAAAAAGAACAGTGCATGCATTGGGTTTGAGCAAACGGTCATTTCGTCGATGGATGCAAGAACCTGGAATTAAACCACCACGCAATAACCAAACGGTAGGTAGAAAGGTTATTGTAGACAGCTTTGATAAGGACGTCATAAGGCGAGCTAATATGAAATGCTTTTAATAAGTCGCTTAAAAGTCGACAGGGTCGACTTCATTGCACCGGGTTCTATCCCATATGGCTCGGTCTCTTTCCGCAGCGCGGAAAGCGTCGCAGAAAGCACGAACTCCGCAGCTCTAGCGACGACCCACAGGAGTCTCCGAAAAGTTTAACTCGTGAACCGAAGGACGCGGCCCGGAATCGAACCCACAAACTTTGGAGCCCGAGTCAAAAGGCTTGCTTACTTCGGCGCGGAGACTTTATATCCAGGATTATCCAGCATTATAAAAGTGCTGGATGCCAAAGAAACAGTGACTGTAAGAAAACTTAAGGTTAGGCTGAGAAAGAACAATATCATTGAGCTATCCAAAACAACTTTGTGGAAAATTATAAGGACATTAGGCTTCACTTTTAGAAAGTACAAGGGAGTATAAATATCCTTTGCGAGCAACCGCATTTAGGAGCCATGAGAAGCAGATACCTACGTTAAATAAGGGAAATGCGCAAAGAAAATTATGGCATAGTGTTAGTTAGTTAGTTAGTTAGTTAGTTAGTTAGTTAGTTAGTCACGGTTCCAACTTCACAGCAACGGGTCGTCCCCATTATGCTCCGTTCCTGTGCCAGTGAATATCACATAAAACGCTCCCCACTGCCCAATGTGAAAAGTGGAAATGACAGGAGTCTCGACAAACAACAGCCCGCACAGATACACTGTGCATAATGCCGCCGCCAGAATGTAAACACAATAGTCCCCCACGAAACATCCAGTTTATCTCTGATGGAATCGGTAGTCATTTTCCCATCTGGATGTTTCCTAGATGTTCACCCACACAGTCCACGAAAATACAGTTCATCGTCGATGGCAGTAGCAGTCAACCAGAAGCCCAGCAGCCACTCATTTCTGCATAAGGCAAAAACCGGTCAACTCTGGGACATAGCCAGCTGCCATCGCCCCGAACATGCAGTCACGTTCCAAAAAAACCTCGGGCAGATTCAAAAGCATTTCACACAAAACTAACAGCTCACAGTATAGCACCACGCACTCACTCAGTAGCAGGGCGACAGAACCATAGCCTCCTTAGTCGCCTCTTACGACATGCTTGGTAGGCTACATAGTGTATTTGGATGAAACGTGAATCAATGCGTAACACACAAAAGATAAGTAATGGCAATACGTGGATGGACAGATAAAGCGATATGTGTCCAGTAGTATAGAACAGCTTTTGGTCATGGCCCATGCTGGTAATACGGATAATGGCTTACTACAGAATACTGGGCTCGTGTTCGTATCAAAGCATACAGACAATAGAGATTATCATAATGAGATGAATGGTAATGTATTTAAAGATTGGCCCGAAAATACAGTGCTTCCATCCCTTGATAGACCGTCTTGTCTAATCATGGACAATGCATCATATCACAATGTTGTTGCCCAAGAAGACAAAATACCTACGGCATCGAGCACAAAGGAAGCAATAAAGATATGGCTCCGAAGGGAAAATATACCATTCCCAGAAACGTATTTCTAGCTACAGTTGTTGTCCCTTGCAAACAACAGGCAAGAAATATCAAATCGACAAGTTGATAGAAGAGCATAGCCATGGGTGCTAGAGACTTCCGCCGGACCATTCTCACTTAAACCCTATAGAACTTGTGAGGGCTAAAATTAAAGAACAGATGGCAGCTCCTAACCCAGTCCGCGCTATTAAATACTGATAAAAGTTAGTGGAAAAAAAGTGAGGACCATGTGTTGAAAGAGGAAGAGAACTATTGGAGAAATGATGGATTGAATGTTATGCAACCGAGAGCAATCATCAACCTACTTGAATCGTCCGACATAGATTAAGGTCTGAGCAGATCGCAGACCTTAATCCACGTGCACACTTACTGGGATATTTTGCTCCAACTATTCAGACGAATTGCAGGCCCTAAACATTGCAGCATCAGCACAATATCAATGGCAACACTTTGTATTCCACAGTGATGAATGTTCAATTCCGCAAGCCGTCAGCGGTGACAAACAACTGTTATTGAAGAAAAAAAAAACACTAAACGCATTGAATACCAACAGAAGTGTAATATTGCGGTGAAAACTGACATGTTGTGGCATAACAAGAAACGTAAGAGCAAACGCGTTGTCAAATTAGGGGACAACACACGTGCATACGAATCAATCTATACACTTCCATGAAAAGAGGACCAACATCTTGATCGTTAAGAAGAAAGCCCACTACAGAGACACTGACAACTATTTTCATAGTGCAAAACAGGTAATTATGTTCCGTCTCTGAACGGTAAACAGCAGAGTAGACAATCTTTCACGAAGACTCAAAGCGGGTCTGCCACCCGTGTGTACGTGTGAACAAATTACACAGACAGCTGAACAAATCCTTAAAAGTTGACACATGATGACTGAATTGCGGTATCATTTCTGGTAACTCCATACACACATTAACGCACAGCTATTTGGAAGCTTTCACGAACTCAATATAAAAAGTTAAATGCATCTCAGTGACATGAATACTTGTGTACACATTATTAACCAGCAGCTGAAGAAACAAGAAGGAAATGAAAAATAAGGTATGAGATATATTCCTTCTACTTTCCTGTCAATTTACACATTATTTACCCATGCCTCTGTAAATTCTCTGTCTTTAATAATATTACACATTGCACCCATCTCGGGTGTCTCCGTGGTGAAGTGGTCAAGCCGTCTGACTCGGGCTCCGAAGGTTTTATGTTAGATTCCGGGCGTCATTCATTTCACGAGTGCATTTTTTCGGAGACTCCAGAGGGTCGTCGCTGGAGCTACTGAGTTTGTGCTTTATGCTGCGGAAAGAGACTGAGCCATATGGGATAAAAACCCGGTGCAATGAAGTCGACCCTGCCAACTTTTAAGCGACTTTAAGCGATATGAATTGGTCCATGCCGTCGGTGATCGTAATTTGTGGAGGGGCATGATCTCCCACGCTAGCCGGTAAGGCAGTATATGATGATAAGATCATCATACATATACACACATATACCTGATCATGAATACGGGTTAATGGATCCAGACAAGAAAATAGATATGAAAAACGTTATGGGAAATAACTTCTACCCGCATGGGGTTATCATTTGGTGAAGGTAGTTTCCCAAACAGAGATTAGTTTCATGAAAAAAAGCAAATACATTAGCTGTCGGCATATAAGGAGTTAAATTATTTAATTCTTACTCCTAGTAATGGTTTACAGATATTTGTCAAGTTCTTCGTTCATAAGACGGACACACATCTGGCCCAACTTAATCTGTTGTTATGTTCTTGTTCACAAAACGGACAAAATGGCTGGTCCAACTTAAACTGTCGTCCAGTTCTTGTTCACTAGACAGACACGTGTATCACAAAACTTAAGCTATCGTCAAGTTCTTGTTCACTAAACAGACACATGTCTGGCCAAATTTAAGCTGTTATTAAAACCTGGCAAGCTTCTCCCAGTTTCCTAGCTTGTACAAATGCAATTACAAAAATGGAAGTCAAATTGCAGCTCTTCTATGCCACTCGTACAATTGCACTCCGACTAATGCACATTAATTACATAGATGTAAATAGTACTGAGGAAAAGAAAAGAAATATCGTAATACGTAAGAAGTGATATTACGGACCGACTCGCCACATACATTCTCTATGTTCATACCTTTCCAACAACAACTACCGTTAGCAGCACAGACATAGTTATTGTAGCCTCACTAATAATTATCATGTATAGTTTATTATCATTTCATTCCAGGTCCACTTAAGGTTAAGTTCACTGCAAACAACGCAAGCAGCAGAGCAAAGATCAGATCCGGCAATACGATAGAATTGAGATGTTCCGTAGACGGATTTCCAGATATAGTCACTATAACTAGAAATGAGCGTCCCATAGCTGAGACGACCAACTGCACACTTCCTCTTGTGTATGAGAAAACAGGAATCAACTGTTCACACATGGGAACCTACACATGTCTAGCCAAGTCTCCAACTGGCCAAGAAGTACAGGAAACAGCAGACCTGGAAGTCAAAGGATGTGAGTAGTAGGAGGCATCCTGTGTTATTGTATGGCGGAGTTCCTCATATCACAGCAAGCCAGTGTTATTGTATGGCATAGTTCTTCATCTCACGACAAACCAATGTTGGTGTATGGTATAGTTTCTCATTCACAACAAGCCAGTGTTATTGTATGGTATAGATCCTCATCTCATAACAAGCCAGTGTTATTGTGTGGTATAGTTTCTCATATCACAAATGTCATATGGCATTATGTGACATAGATCATCATATGTAGGCAGGTCTCATAGTATGGTGTGACTGTGCTACCGTATGACAGTAGACGTTACTGTCTGCTTTCTGGTAGCACCGACTGTTGGGCAGCTCTAACCGAACCCGACACACCTCACTGTGCCAACGGCTTCCTGCCGAGGAACGCAATTAGGAGGGTACACGCATTATCCCGGTGCGAAGAAATGCAACCTAAAGAGAACATATCATGGATGGGCAGATCTGTCGCTAGGCCTTAGTCGGCAGCCGGTCTAGGATCGATGCTCTGACAGGCAGACTTAGAATATCGCTTTGTTGATCCGTCAGTTTCGGCAGCGTGTCTTGTTCCAGATGTATTGATGTTACATTTTCCCTGGAATAAACAAGGCAGGCCGGTCTCTCTGGCTGTGGGGTTACAACACTTTCTTTCTGTAATCCCGTTTATCACGCAGAGTCTCGTAGCGGAGCGAGAGCTGAGGCGGTTCGACTCCCGCTCGTGACTTGCGGGATACTGAGCCGGCCGCTCAGAAAGCAATGGCAAACTACTGAGCGTAATCTTGCCAAGAGATCAACATACAGCTGAAAGATGCTGGTGTTGACAGCTAAGTCCTGTAAAGGATATGATAAGAAAAAAAAAAAAAAAAAAAACAAGGCAGGCTGAGAGAAGGATCATGCTGCTTTGGCAACACATGGTCCCTGCGATTCGGAGCAAACTTTGTGCAATGGAGAATTTATTATGAGTTTATTTAAAGCACAATAACTATCTTCTATCAGGACAGAAGGTGCCAGTAGTTCATTATAGCACAACAATCATGCATTATATTATGACATAGTTCATCATAACAATACATTTATTTAGTGAATTTAAACACAGAAGCTATAAAGTATAAAGTCATAAAGTTACCAAATGCAACAAGTCGTATAATGTATTTGACGAACAAGAATACTTCATTACTGACTTATAGTGAGACATTAGCAATTACGCGATTCCGGCCAGTTTTATGAAAACAGAAAGAGGTCGTTTTAAATTTGAAATTAACTTGGAGAGAACAACTGTTCTACATCCATACAATACATGTGACTATGTGATTTAATTGTTTCAGCTACAGTATTATTCATTTATTTGCTTCATATGATATATAACTCGGTAGTATGCATCACAACACAGCGAAATATGCCAGATAATAAATAGTACAACATATTGTTTGCGTCTTCTGTGTGTAAATGGACTATCATAACCAACGACTATGTGTTATTATTACTGGCACCTTGCTGTTTTGACAGACGATAGTTTGTTACATTCCACAGATCAAAGCTTGGGCGGCATTGTGGAGACCATGTTTTGCCCATGTAGCATAGTCCCTATCTCGACCTGCATAATTTGCTCCAGAGTAAAGCTAACATGAATAAATCAGGAGCAAGACACGCCACAGAAGCTGCCGGATCATCATCATCATCATCATCGTGTATCATGCCGATAAACGTGGGAAGGGGTGGGGGGTGTCTTGTTTCGCCACTCGCACGATCACCAGAGGTGTGGATCAGCTCTGTGTTCTTGTCTCGACCACATACATACAATCTTGCCACTTGTCACCAAGTTCTCCAATTTATTTATTCTTATAACGTGTCCAACAATTGTGACTTCTAATTTCTCAATCAGTTTTTCATTTTCATTTGTTTCTTGTAGGACTTGGTCATTGGTTTTCTGTCTGTCTATGGTGTTCTTTGCACTTTCCCCATAAACCACATTTCCACAGCCATCAGATGTTTTTCAGCGTGTCTGCTCATTGTCCACGCTTCATATTCATATAAAGTGAAGGTTCTAAGTAGAACTTCAACAGTCTTTTTCTGGTTCATTTGACGTCATTTTATTGGTCAGTATATTTTCCATGCCGGCTCCGTGGCTAAAGGCTTGCGAACACGGTTCGTGAGTCGGGTACCAGGCGTTTGAAACTCGGCCGCGACCGATTTGTGCAGAACACCGTGTCGCGTTGTGTTATAACGTGCTGGTATGGGAGCCGGTCGCTAAGAAAGAAATGGCAAACTACTAAACGTATCACTTGCCTAGTGCACCAACAGCAGCTGAAAAATGCTGGTGGTGACTGCAACGTCCCGTAAAGGATACACAACATTTGTTTATGTTTTCCATCTTGCAAAAAAGCTAAATTCGCCATTAAGATTCTTGTCCTAATCTCTTCAAGGCACCTTCCTTTAGATGTTATGATTGTTCCAAGATAGTTGTGCCGATAAACTTGTTTAAGAATACTCCCATTTACCCGTTAATTACATTGTGGTATTTCGTATTTTCCTAGTGACGACCATAATCTGTGTCTTCTTAAAATTTAATTCTAACCCTAGTTGTTCTCTATGTGCAACAACCGCATCTACTAAATGTTGCAGAAACTGTGCATTATCTGCAATCAATACTGTATCATCCGCATTTCTAATGTTATTGATGTTATGTTCCCCCAATGGTGATTCCTCTGATATCTTTTAAATGCCTAAGAGTATTTTCACTGTACACTGTACACATTTTTAGCTAAAGAAGACGGGTTAATTCTCGATCTAACATTCTTTTCTGATGAGTCATGGTTTCATCTATCTGGATACGTTAACACCTACAATAATCGTATTTGGAGCACTTTTAATCTCAATGCATTTCATGAGGCGCCTCTACACGATGAGAAAATCAGGGTATGGTGTGTCGTCAGTAGAACATGTTTTATTGGGCCAATTTTCTTCAACAACACTATAAACGCCTAACTTACATTCTGGAACCTATTTTAGAACAGCTGAATGAACATGTAATTGAAGAAGCGTGGTTCCAGCAAGATGGTGCGATTGCACACATAGCTAGAGCATCACTGCGTTTTTTCGAAGACATTTTCGCAAATCGCATACTGTCAAGTGGAATTTGGCCTGCTCGTTCTCTAGATATAACTCCAACAGATCTATAGTGTTTCTTGAAAGGAAATGTTTACAAAAATAATGTACACACAATTGAGGCCCTAGAAGAAGCAATCATAATTACCATTCAAGAAATAACAATAGACACGTTGCAGAAGATATTTGACAATATGAAGATACGTGTACAATCATGCCTTGAAGCCCGTGGTGGACATTTTCTACACCTGTCATAAGAATACTTTACTGGTACTTTCTAGTTTCCCCAAAACAGCGTTAAACTATGGCAGTGACCATTGTAACTGTTTGTTTTGCATATCCTTTACAGGACATCGCTGTTAACATCAGCATCTTTCAGCTGATGTTGATTTATTGGCAAGATTACGCTCAGTAGTTTGCCATTGCCGGTCTCTCTGGCTGTGGGGTTACAACACTTTCTCTCTGTAATCCCGTTTATCACGCAGAGTCTCGTAGCGGAGCGAGAGCTGAGGCGGTTCGACCCCCGCTCGTGACTTGCGGGATACTGAGCCGGCCGCTCAGAAAGCAATGGCAAACTACTGAGCGTAATCTTGCCAAGAGATCAACATACAGCTGAAAGATGCTGGTGTTGACAGCTACGTCCTGTAAAGGATATGCTAAATAAAAAAAATTAAAAAAAGTTTGCCATTGCTTTCTGAGCGACCGGCTCACATACCCCGTAAGTTACCGACCCGATTAGAACCACTACCGATTCTCGCCGTCGTCACGTTACTCACGAGAGTGTACGGGATTACAGAGAAAGTCGCAAACTCCTAAACCGGGGAGACCGGCCTATTATAACTAACTGAATTAATTTTAGCACATTTTTTATTACGTCATGTACTTTATTTTTCATGTTTGTTCTACATATAAAGTGTAGTGAGACTTTACAAAAACACCCTACAAGATCTTTCATTAATGCACCACAATCCTTTGTTATTATACAACATAGGCCTCTGCAGCACATACCTTAGTCAGTGTATGATATACAATACATAATTGTCAGTGAATTTCCTGTTCTCATACTAAAAAAATAGCTGCACATCGTTTACGGAACGTTGCAGTCAACCTTAGCATTTATGGGTGGTTGAGATTTACCAGACTATTTAACATTTCGCAATTTGCTATTGATTTCTGAACTGTCGACACCCCATACCATTGAAATCAACGCAGAGGGATCTGCTACCAAATCGTTCGCGGGTGATGTTGAACCCTGGACTCCCAATTACGTCGGTGAATTGTGAAACTAACCCTTTAGCCACAGATTTCGACTCCCTCATATGGAAACAGTGCTGTAGTGTTGCCCTTATGGGATCCGCATGTTCATTGTTCCGTAAATAACAGAAGCATTTCGTCATCTCAGCGTTTAGAAAACACTAATATTGTCCATCTCCAGTATATTGTTAGTGATAACTAGAAAGTTACAAAAGAATTTAAACACCCGCAATACAAGAGAAACCAGCAACTAGCAGAGAAAAACACAGGAAACAACAGAAGCAACCAAATTACGAAAGTCAAATGCGGAAAATAAATAATATACAGGCTCCGGAATAACAAGTCTAAAACAAAACAATTACCAGTAAACTACAACCATTCACTGATTGGTGCCTGTGTAGAATATTGGGAATAAGAAAAATAGGATGGAATCACCGCTGTAGAGCTGATGGAGAGAACTAAACAAAACCCAATGAATAAAGAGGTGAGGAAAAGACGCTGAGGATGGATAGGACATACTGATAAAACTTGAGGACAATATAACTTGACACTCTCGTGACTGGAAGCCACATGGCAAAATAAATAGCAGGAGAACTGAAAACACACGGAGAAGAGAATAACAGACATAAATGGATAATACTGGGTGGACATGGAGGAGCTGCAGGAGGTAGCCAAAGACAGGGTGGCCTGGGGGGGTTTGATTGCAGGCATTTGCCCCAAAGAAGGATTAAGGGCAGAAGAAGAAGAAGAAGAAGAAGAAGAAGAAGAAGAAGAAGAAGAAGAAGAAGAAGAAGAAGAAGAAGAAGAAGAAGAAGAAGAAGAAGAAGAAGAAGACGAACGAACGAACGAACGAAAAAACTTATTTTGAAAGGGTAACACATTGGTCACGCAGGCCCGCCTTACATTCGGCCCTTCAAGTCACTCATCTTTCGTTCATCAGTGCATAGTGCATTCACATAGAAAAAAAAAAACATTGTCAAATGAATATTGTAAACATAAATAATACATGTTACCATGTTATGAGACAAATCTCCCACCCACCCACCCATCCCGTATCCATCCGCGTGCCCCCCCCCCCCCACACACACATCCACCATTCAACCACACATATATCCACAGGCACATACATGCCCCCATCCATCCACCCATCCCCCAACCCACACATCCCACACACACCACCACATAACTATCTCCCCACCCACACACATCTCCCACCCCGACACATCCCCCACCCACCCACACACAAACACAGGCACACATGCATGCATCCACCCACACATCCCCCACCTTCACACATCTCCCCACCCACACGCACACATCTTCCACCCATCCCATAACCTACCAACACTCACCCATCAACATATCCTTCACCACCCACCCACACACCTCAAACCACTCAGCCAAACACACATCCCCCAACCACATATCCAACACCCACACACACATATTCCCGCCAACTCACATATCCAGCACCTACCCACACACAAAATCCGCACCAATCCACACATCCCCCACTTACACACATCACCCACCCACACAATCTCCCCCACCCACACATCCCACACCCACACACGCATCCTCCATCCACCCACAAACTACACACACTCACCTTCCCACACATCCTCCACCCACCCACTCGCCAACCACTCCCCTCCCGAACTCCAATCCCCAATCACACATCCCTTAACTACTCATATCACCACCCACACACACACACACACACACACACACACACACATCTCCCACCCATACACACATCCTCACCCACCAACACATTCCTCATCCAGAAAACACACACCAACCGCCCACACACACCCCACCACCCACATATACCCAATCCACACTCATCCGCCTTCCCACCCACACACACAACCCCCACCCATACACACATCTCTCACCCACATCTACCCACTCACGCACTCATCCATCAACAACTCACACCCACACATTACCCACCCACCCATCAACACATGCATCTTTCATCTACCTCCCACCCACACTCACCCGACCCACCCAGCCAAACACACATACCCCATCATCACATACATAATTCATCCACCCTCACATCCCACACTTCCCCCATCCCTCACAATCTCTCCTCCCACACAACACCCCACCCACAAAAGAAGAAGAAGAAGAAGAAGAAGAAGAAGAAGAAGAAGAAGAAGAAGAAGAAGAAGAAGAAGAAGAAGAAGAAGAAGAAGAAGAAGAAGAAGAAGAAGAAGAAGAAGAAGAAGAAGAAGAAGCAGAAGAAGCAGAAGAAGAAGAAGAAGAAGAAGAAGAAGAAGAAGAAGAAGAAGAAGAAGAAGAAGAAGAAGAAGAAGAAGAAGAAGAAGAAGAAGAAGAAGAAGAAGGAGAAGAAGAAGAAGAAGAAGAAAATAAGAAGTCACAAAATGGGCAGTTGAACATGCATGAGTGCATCCACACACAGACAGACACAGACAGACACACACACTCACACACAAACGCATGTCCCAACGCATCCACACACGCGTGCACGCACTCACCCATCTACGCGCGAGTGCACACACACACACGCACACACACACACACACACATACATCTCCGTTCTCATATCTTCTAAAGTCATAATAGTTCTGACCCCCTATTTAGGTCCGGTATCACTGTGTGAGAGTAATGATGCTTCACGGGAAATGTCGCCTATTCTGGGGGGAAACGTCACATTTGCTTTATGTCTGATGTCCAGTGAAGAGTTTAAATCCTCGGCTAATGAAACCAAGATCGTGGTTAAGCTTACCAGAAACTCTGTCACGAGTTTCTACTGGACTGTCAACATAACAATGAACGACATCAAAGTCAAGGACTACAGAACACACACAGTCAGGATAGGAAACAGACGTGGAAGTCTGGATGTTCATTTTACGCTGAAATATGAAGGTAAGAATGTTAAATCTTTCATTAACAGCTGACTGTAGAAATTGCCTGGTAAATCACAAAAAGCTAAAAGTTCTAGGGTTGATTGCTACGTCTTGTAAAGAGATTCACTCATGCGGAACTTAGGATGAAAACTAGACAGATTCACTCATGCGGAATAAAAACAGTTAGGTACGTGTAACTACTGTGGAACAGTGAGAGATAATAAACATAGAGACAGTTACAACGAGACATACCTTACAACGAACTCAACTACGACAAACGTAAATTACAGGGCAAAAAAATTCAGTAATAACACTGGTTTACAAACATTGTGATGCCTTAGATTTTTAGCTGTTCTTGTGTAATTTTGTGTTGCTTATTCCAAAAATGTTATAAGATATTTTCTATTATGTCTAGTTTTTGCGATAACTAAGAATGACTTTCTTTTTTCCATCCATCATATGCCATGCCGGTAAAAGTGGACGGTCATGTTTTGCCATATCACTCGATTACCAGAGTCTTGGATCAGCTCCGTGTTTCTGTCTCGACATTGCTACGTCGCCAAGCCATCTCGGTCTTACCATTGGTCTCTTCCTTTCAATCTTGTCAGTATTACCAAGTTCTCACATTCATTTCTTTTCATAACAAGCCCAAACATTTTTGCATTCATTTTTTTTTCTTTTCATGTCTGTCATATATTTTGAAAGGAGTGGGAGATCACTGTAGTGCATGCTCCAGCTCTAACAAAAGAAGTAGAGCCCCATCCTCTTCTATCTTCAATAACCCCAGAATATGAACCTTGAGTTATCTGCAGGCCTCGTTCTATTAAGTATGTCTAGGAGATATAGATTATGGCCCTGGTGAGAATAATGATTACTAACTGGGATTCTGCCCCTTCTCTAAGGATTCTTTAGCTCTGGAGCCCCCTTATTGGTTATCAAATCTGAGGAAAGTCTGGAGAAGTTTCTCAGCCTGATTTAGATGAAGAAAACATGGATGTTGAGCAGTTGATAGATCTAGAGTCTTTTTATTTCCCCATTCAGTAAGTCATTATGAGTTAATTTATCTTTAAACAATCAAACACATAATCAATCACATTAGATTCTGACAACATGATGTACAAAGAAGTTGTTGACTCACAGATAGGTTTGAACTGACAAATTAACAGAAGGTCAATTCATGTTAATCATTTATTGACTGGCCTGAGCCTTCTGGTCAGTACATACATCTCTATTGTGATTTACACAAAATATTATAAAAGTTGCACATTGGACCATAGTCCCAGACAATCAATCAAGCATCAATATATGAGATGTCAACAAGTGTGAAACATAGTAAACATTTTGATGTTGTACATATTAAGTGTGATGGTAATGAATCAACAATTAATTATCAGCTTCCTGAAATTGGGTGTGGTGTCTACCAATTTAGAAAGGTAACCTGGTGACTGGAAGATTAGGTAAGCCAGGGTCCATTGACTGATGGATCCACTTCAGGTCTGCCCGTATAGCTCCTCTGAAGGCCTCCCCATACTCTGCTCATAGCCAAGTCATCTTCCATCTCACTTGTGGTTCATCTCTTTCTCTCGGCTTCCCTCTTTCAGGTCTGATTTAGGTGGTTAGTTTGCTGATGTGTTGGGTGGTTGTTGGTATGTAGCCACCAAGATCACTGATGAATATTCACATAAATATATACATTCCTACCAATACAATAATAAGAAGTAGGTCGGAAGAAATCAAAATTCCTGAAGTAGGAACTAGTTCCCCTCCCCCTCTTTTTCTCTCTAATCTAGTGTTGGGTTAATTTGGGTGGTCAGAGTTATCACACTGTGTACGCCTTGTATCAACTGGTTCCTGCTGTATGTAGGTTCTCATTTGACCTGGGGTCAGTGAACGTGTACAGTAAGACAGTGACAAGAGTGAGAATATGTCAAGATGCATGTAAATAAATGACATACATTTATAACATTTCTTCCACTCAGTGGTGTTTATCGCGTGTATAAATAATTCTCTGTGTTTTCCCCAATTAACTTCTTCTTCTTCTTCTTGTGTCTAATAACTCTCTTCCATTATCTGTTGTTCTTGTGATGTTGAGTGTTGTGTTGTGTGGTGATGAGTGGTGTTGAGTGGTGTTGTGTTTTAAGTTATGTTGAGTAATGAGTTAAGTTCACTGCGCGTGATGGTGTTCCGCGAAGCACAACTTTCTCATGTAAAGCAATTCATGTGTGCCCTTATCTAATTAAATTTGACATAAATATAAATATTAGTTCCATCAAACCCTATTAATTCAATAGATGAAGCAGAAAGGAAAGATTTGATTTCTCTTTCAGCTTTCTAGATCGGAAACAGGCATAGATAAGTCTGTTTTAGAACAAGGCACTTGTTCTAGTACACGAACTGTCATTTCAGCTGTAGATAGTGATAGCATCTTTTATCAGTGTTTTTGGTGAAATGCACAAGATTGCTTTAGAATAATCACTTCTCACAGTTGGTTAGAATAGAATGTAATAGTATAATGCACTTCTTAAAGTTAATAATTATCTCTAAGAATATCAGAGATTGCAGTTTCATCTAAGAGAATATTAGAGAGTCATTTTGCCCGGGAATGGCTCTGCGTCGTTAGAATCTACAGTCGAACATTTTTACATTTCAGAGGTTTTAATTAATAATAATACATTTCAATTGACATCACAAACACTGGATACCGTTCTTTTGACACTTGATACATCGGGTTATCAGTTTAATCTAAGGCCTAACAAGCTCACCTAGGATCCAGACATTCTGCCTTGCCCATTGAAACTTTTGGTCACACAATCTTCTCACATCTGTTCATGAGGCGAGTTTCAGAAAAGAGTGCGGGCTTATTAGCATTTCTGATGCAATAGTAACATATGCTAATTATGCTTTGGCGCGAAAGCGGGTCACATGTCCCTTTTCGTCCAATGGTCTTCCGAGCTTTGTCTGATGCAATCTTTCTAAGAATCCACGTCATTTGTCACTTGTTCAGTTCCAGTTTTGATGTTAAGTTTTAAGTCCTAGTCTCCATTTGCGGTTGTGAAGTCAATTTCTTTTAATGTTATTTCCTCTTTTTGCGGCAGGAATTGGTAAATGAATAATGGTGGTTGCGTTATGCCACAATGTCTCATCTCATCATGTTCCTCTTGTACCTTGCGGTGTCGAGGTGAAGTATAAACTTCGTGAGAGTGCCCGGTTATGGGCTTCGTATATCGACATTCCCATGGATTCTGTTATTCCCTCCGTCCAACGTTTACGTGGTCGGCCTCTTCCTCTGTTTCCATCTGGTCTGTACATCATTGCTTGTTGTGGCATGCTGTTGACTGGTAGCCTACTTGCATGGCCAAACAATTTGACTTGCTGCTTTCTAATAAAATCTAGAGCAGCTTTAACCCCCACTTTAGTCCTGATTTCTTCATTTCTGATCTTATCTCTTCTTGATACGTTGAGTATTCTTTTCAGGAACCTCATTTCTGTTGTTGTGATTTTTCTTTTCTCTTTTTCTGTCATTGTCCAGGTTTGGCATTGGTAGCACAGAGTTGGTAGGAAGATTGTGTTGTAAAGTGCTTACTTAGTAGTTATTGATACATGTTTGTTCTTTAATATTGGTGCCATTTGTCCAATGAGTTGATTTGCCTTATTGCACCTATTTTCGATCTCGTCTTCTGATCTGCCATTTGATGATATTATACTTCCTAGGTACTTGAAGCTCTATACTTGTTTCAAGGGATATTCGTTTAGGTGAATTGTTGCTGTTTGTTCTTCTTTAGTTATAGTCATTACCTCTGTTTTGCTTGTGCTAATTTTCATGTTATGTTCCCTACACATTTCGTTTAGACTATTCATGTGGTCTTGTAATTCAGCTTCTGATTTTGCTATTAGTGCTTGGTCGTCCGCAAACAGGAGTTCTCTAATGGTTAGATTTGCAGATGGTTCTTCTTCTGTGTTCTCGTCATGCGGGATTCTTGCTGTCTCTGCTTGGCTGGTTTCTTTACATATGTTGTCTATATATGTTATGAAAAAGAGAGGGGACAGGACACAACCTTGTCGTACTCCAGATCTTATGGTGAAGGGTTCTGAGTGTCCTCCAGTTGCTCTCACTATGCATTCACTGTTGTTGTATAAACTTCTACATAGGTTTGTTAGATGTGTACTCACTCCGTATTGTTTAAGGATTTCCCACAGCTTGTTTTTATCTACCCTATCAAATGCCTTTTCTTGGTCAACAAAGGCTAAGTAGAGTGTTTCATTGAATTCAATTGATTTTTCTATAAGTTGTCTAAGAGCAAAAATGGCGTCTGTGCATCCTTTGTTTTTCCTAAATCCAAGCTGCGTTTCGCTTAGCTGGGGTTCTAAAGTAGTTCGTAATCTTTTTTCAAGAATTTTGCAAAATATTTTCCCAGTATGACTCAACAGTGAAATGCCTCTGTATTGTGTGCAATCTCTTTTGCTGCCTTTGTTTTTCCAAATTGGGATAATTATGGCGTTTCCCCAGTCTCGTGGTGTCTGTTGTTCTACCCAAACATGGTTGAATAGTCTATGTAGCCAAGCTGTTCCTACTTCCCTTGCTGCTTTAATTAGTTCATTTGGTATTTCATCCTGTCCTGGTGATTTGTTCAATGGGGCTAATCTGATGGCTTCTATAATTTCTTCTTTTAGTATGTCTGGTTCTAGTTTTCTTTTCATAACATGCCCAAAACATTGTGACTGTCTACGTCCAATGTCTCTAATCAGTTTACGATCTTCATTTGTTTCTTGGAGGTCTTGTTCATTAGGTTTTCTGTCTGTCCATGGTATTCTTTGCATTTTCCTCAGAAACCACATTTCCACAGCCACCATAAGTTTTTCAGCTTGTCTGCTCATTGCCCATGCTTCACATCCATACAAAAGGATAGCTTCTATGTAGCACTTCTACACGCTTTTTTTTTTGGTCTCAATTTTTATTGGTCAGTATGTTTTTCAACTTGCAAACGGCTACCTTCGCAATGACAATTCTTGCTCTAATTTCTTCAAGGCATCTCCCATCAGATGGTATGACTGTTTCGACATAACTGTATCGATTCACTTGTTTAAGAATATGCCAATTTACGTGTATATTATATTTTGATATTTCCTTCTGCTATGATGTGTGTGTCTTCAATTGCGCTCGCCGTCCAGTCAACAACAACGTAGCAGAATTAACGGGAACCAGAATCAATCTAAACTGAAATGACTGCAGTAACGATGGTGTTCCACGTCAATGAAATACTTCATTAATAGCAATTGGTCGCACAAGCTAATATATGACCGTTCCCATGTTAATGGGAGGGACGGTCAAAATAAATAATGATTAATAAATATTCTACGTCAGCTGCCGAGCTCGATCCCATTCTAGTATTTAACAAATGACGCATTATATTATTACACTGTGCATCGCGTTGTGATTATGTTATGTTTCTGATCCCTAAACAATATAACTTACGCTACTCTGCGTGTAGGTTGATTCCATGACTTCTAGCTGACATTGAACCGGTACATTATGACGCCATACACTTTCTCATTTTCTCGGCTTTAAACGTCCTTCTGCCAACATCCTCCTTACTGCAGATTGTGCCCTTGTTTGCTCCTCTTGATGTAGTATCAGATATCATGTCCATAAGGTCTGTCAGTTGGCCAATAATGTTGATATATCGATGTTGTCATTTTGTGCGCCTTTCTCCGTGATGTATTCAAACTTGACTCCATGGCGATGTAGTCCGCTGTGACGTCATGTAGCAACATGTGTATTCTTCCGCCTCTCAGTTAACTCTCGCTGTTCCGCTGCCACAATTTTCTTCGAGAGGAAATCCGAATTCTTAAAAAGAAAAGAAAAAAAAGGAAAAAGGGAACT
>JACEFZ010026001.1:0-231383 GCA_014155875.1 Cepaea nemoralis | reverse complement strand
AACCTATCAATTAATTATTAACACTGTCATGTTCCTTGTGCAATCCTCTTTAATTTGATATGTAATACAATAGGTCTTCTACCACCTTAACCATTTTAAAAGCATTATTGTAACACACCCCTAGTTCCAATTTTCTGCCATAAATGTCTGTTTGGTCACAGCCCAGTTTTTGTTTGGTAGTGAAAGAGTTAAAGTGACCTGACTCCCAGGTCAACCCAGCCCAAAATAGGTACCAGATATTCTAGGAAGTACAGACAGGTAGTATGTTATTAACCACATCATTCAGTGACTGCCAATTTCTCTATACAAATATCAGTCTAGCACCATATACCCAACACACCTCAAGGTGTAGACGGGAGTCCTTCTATTTGCTACAGAATCATGGAGATTTTTGTTTCATACATATCATCTTTGTATTAGGCAGCTCTTGGTTCTCAGACAGTATTACACATCTCTTGGTTCCTAGACAGCAACTTAATTTATAATCCTGGAGAGTTCTTCTAATTTAATTATTGATGACATTGATTACCAGTTGTGAAAGATGATGCATGTAGGGTAAGCTGAATATTTTTAATTGCACTGTATTCTAAATGAAAGTTTGACAAGCAGAGTTGAATAAACTGATAAATACTAAAATGTCTTTTGTAATATATTCATTGTTAGGGAATGCTGACAGTGAATTTATTTCCAACTGGCATATATCCGGTCTACCATTGATATGATATTCTCATTGCGACAGATGCAAGAAAAATGCCGGGAACAAAATCAGCCACTGTTTATTGCTTTCATTGACCTCACAAAGGCATTCGATTTGGTCAGTCGTGAGGGTCTGTTCAAAGCACTAAAGAAGATTGGCTGCCCACCAACTCTTCTGTCCATTGTGGAATCGTTCCACACAGGCATGAAAGGTATAATCAAGTTTGATGGCTCAACTTCAGAAGAGTTTGAAATCAAGAGTGGAGTTAAGCAAGGTTGTGTACTAGCCCCCACCCTCTTTGGGATATACTTTTCACTTCTACTGAAATATGCCTTTCGTGATCAGGATGAGGGTATATACATTCACTCACGCTCAGATGGTGGCCTCTATAATGCTCAGAGATTGAAGGTCAAGACCAAAATTAGCAGGGTACTAATCAGAGAGTTGCTTTTTGCGGATGATGCTGCGATTACGACCCACTCTGAGGAAGAATTACAACATCTACTATCTGCATTCTCCAATGCTTGTTCTGAATTTGGTTTAACAATTAACAAAAAGAAGACACAGATTATGTCACAAGGTGCACATGGTGTACCATCAATCTTTATTGACGACGCCGAACTGGAGATAGTAGACCATTTTACATATCTAGGATCAGAGGTAAATAGCAAATTATCCCTCGATCAGGAAATCAACATCAGGATTGGCAAGGCAGCAGCAACAACAATGAACATGTTAGCAAAAAGAGTCTGGGAGAACAGGAAGCTTACTGCCAAAACAAAAGTCCTCGTCTACCAAGCCTGTGTCCTTAGTACTCTTCTTTATGGCAGTGAAACCTGGACAACTTACTCAAGCCAAGAGAAACGTTTAAACAGCTTTCATATGCGGTGTCTGCGAAGAATACTTGGTATTAAGTGGCAAGACAAAATCACAAATACTGAAGTATTGGAAAGATCAGGTTGTGTGACGGTGTATTCCATGCTCAGTCTTCGTAGACTTAGATGGATAGGACACGTTAGGAGGATGGATGATGGTAGAATACCAAAGGACATCTTTTTTGGTGAATTACAGACGGGTAGGATCAGCCTCTACTACGATACAAAGATGTGTGTAAGCGGGACATGATTGATACAGGCATTGATAATGCACATTGGGAGCACGTCGCCGCTGAACGTGTTGCATGTAGGGCAACTATCAGAAATGGAATAAAGACAAAGGAGAAAATGATTGCAGATAAAGCACACACACAGCGTGAGAGATGTAAGATGGTGCAAAATGGTGGAAGTGACCATGTTTTCACATGCACCTACTGTGGGCAAACATTTGCAGCAAGAATTGGCCTTACCAGCCACACTCGCCACCACCATGGATCGTAGTTATTAAGCCTTTTTGAAGCACAATGTACCAAACTATCGTCTGTCAAGACAGAAAGGTGCCAATGGCATATATGTGCAAATACTAATGGGCTAATAGATAATTAAAAAATTAATAGATCGAATCAATCAATCAATCATGTGCCATGCCGGAAAGCGTGGGCGGTCATGACTCGCCATTTCACTCGATCACCAGTGTCGTGGATCAGCTCAGTGTTCCTGTCTCGTCCATGCCATGTGGCCAAGCCATCCAGGTATTTTCCTCTCGGTCTTCCTCTTGGTCTGTTCCCCTCGATCTTGCCAGTTGTCACTAAGTTCTCCAACCCATTTCTTCTCATAACATGTCCAAAAAATTTTGACTGTCTACGTCTAATTTCTCTAATCAGTCTACGATGTTCATTTGTCTCCTGTAGTACTTGGTCATTGGTTTTTCTGTCTGTCCATGGTATTCTTTGCATTTTCCTCAGAAACCACATTTCTGCAGCCATCAGATGCTTTTCAGCTTGACTGCACATTGTCCAAGTTTCACATCCATACAAAAGAACAGGCTCTATGTATCCCCTCAACACTCTTTTTCTCGTTTCAATTGACATCTTTTTATTGGTCAGAATGTTTTTCATCTTGCTAAAGGCTACTTTCGCCATGGCGATTCTTGTTCTAATCTCTTCAAGGCATCTCCCATCAGATGTTATAACTGTTCCAAGATAATTGTACCAATTCACTTGTTGAAGAATATTTCCATTTACTCGTATATTACATTGTGGCACTTCTTCCTTCCTAGTGACAACCATAACCTGAGTCTTTTTACAATTTAATTCTAACCCCAGTTGCTCACTGTGTACAACAACCGCATCTACTAATTGTTGCAGGTCCTGCGCATTGTCTGCAATTAATACTGTATCATCTGCATATCTAATGTTATTGATGTTTCGTCCTCCAATGCTGATTCCATTTATATCCTCTACATTTCTGAAAATATTTTCACTGTACAGGGAAAAAAGATTGAATAGATAAATTTAAATACCTAACGGCAATCGTGACATCAGATGGAAGATGCATGACAGTTGAAAAGGTCAAGCAAAAGCTGCATTTCGGAAGGTGATAAGTAATTTGTTTATTAAGTCACCATCATTGAATGGCAGAAAGAGAGTATTGAAATATTATAATGAACCTGGTTTTCAGTATGGAAGTGAATCATGAGACATGAATGAACAAATTAGGAAGAGCTTGGAAACAATGGAGACGAATGTTACAAATACCTTGGACTGTCGGGGTAACTAACCTATAAAAAGAGAGGCAGCATTCTTTGGTCATGTAATGAGAGAGAGGCATTGGAAAACATTGTGGTGACAAGACAGATTAGCAGGAGCAGAGGCAAAGATAAACCAATTGAAAGGATGCTGGATGGTCTGAAATGGTGGCATGGAGGAATATCAGCTAAGTTGATCAAGAACACCAAGGACTAAGATCAGTGGAGTGAAAAGAACACCTATGAAAGTTCGGCATATGAGCAAAATAAACAAAATAAAATGTAAATGGCGCAGAAATTTGACACTAGAGAGGTTAGTAAATGTGTATAACCTTTTTCTTTTCATCAAGGTGAGAACTACAGGTCCCGTAGACCAAGTGACACGGCAGCCAGTGCAGGGCCGAAACCGAGGTGGTGGTGTTCGTTTTGGTGAGATGGAACGTGATGCGCTTATTGCCCATGGAACGAGTTTCTTGTTGCAGGATAGGTTGTTCAATTGTTCTGATCCATCCAAGGTCAGTATTCATAGATATGTTTTCTTTATTTCCTTTTTTACTACATTGTGGATTACATTTCTTGATATGTATCTATCACATTTATACTTTGTGAAATATTTGCATTGTCTTTTACATGTCTCTTTTTTTTTTCTGTTCCACTGTTTGTTAAATAAATGTTTCTTCTTCTTTTTCTGCTTCTGCGGCTGCGGCGTTTGTCTGGAACGTTGTTTTAGACATAGTTGTGTTGTGCCTGTTTACAGCAGAGCTGCGATATTTGCACCTTTTGGCGGACACATCCGACTTCTTCAGGCATTTGTTAGCCGGGTTACCTTCCCTGGTGTTTCATAGGATGTTTGACTCTCACTGTTGTGGTGTTAACCCCATCCCAGCGGGCCCATTTAGAACAGCTGAAGACATACCGGTCAGCCCTCAAGGGAAGGCAACAGGGGCAGACCATGGGCATTCCCCGCCATCCAAAGAGGCTTCCATAATTGCAGAGCCAACATATAGTGCTCTGGTACTGGGCTCACTCAAGGAATCATCACGTCCTGTATACCAAAAAGACCAGGAGCAATTGAATGCGAAGATTTTCATATGATTAACCTCATAAATCATGTCACTAAGCTTCTACTCAGAATTATGAGAAGAACAAGAAAGAAAATAAAAATGGAAATTGGTGAAGAACAGTATGGATATGTGGAAGGAAAAGGTACAAGCAATGCAACATATATATTACGGACACTATTAGAAAGATCAGTAGATACAAAGAAAGACATATATTTGTGCTTCATAGATTATACTAAAGCATTTGATAAAGTCTTCGTGGCTTAGAGGTTATGACTTTTCTCCGTAATCTCGTGGGTAACGTGATGACGGTGAGAATCAGCAGTGGTTAGAATCGCATCGGTAACTTACGGGGTATGTGAGCCGGACGCTCAGAAAGCAATGGCAAACTACTGAGCGTAATCTTGCCAAGAAATCAACATACAGCCAAAAATGCTGGTGTTGATTGCGATGTCCTGTAAAGGATATGCCCAAAAAAAATTGATAAAGTAAAACATGATAAAATGATTAAAATGTTGGAAGTATTAGCATTGATGGGAAAGATCTCAGAATAATAAAAGATATTTACTGGAACCAAATAGCAGCAATTAAAATGGGAAATAGAGAAGGAAATTATAACACATAAAGCTGGGACTAAGACAGGGATGTGTTTTATCACCAGATCTCTTCTCCCTCTATAGCGTAGTAATAATGAGAGAGATCAAAGAAAAGCCAGAAATAATATTTGGAGGTTATAATTTAAATAAAATACGCTATGCAGATGACACAGTATTGATTGCGGATAATGCAAAAGATTTACAACAATTGTTGGACATTGTAGTAACACAAAGAGTGCAAAGAAAGGACTCTCCTTGAATATCAAGGAAACAGTAACAATGGTGATATCAAAGAAACGGGTGACACACAAATGTGAGATAAAGAGATAGAAGGGAAAATTCTTCACCAAGTAGATAGTTTTAAATATCTAGGGACATTTATAACATCAGATTAAAGATGCACAACAGAGATTAAGAGCAGAATAAGGCAAGCAAGGGCTGCATTTCAGAAAATGAATATCTTATACAATAAGTCACTATCATTGAATGTAAGAAAGAGAGTGCTAAGGTGCTATATAGAACCAGTTTTGCTGTATGGCAGTGAATCTTGGAATGTAAATGAACAAATTAGGAAAGACTTGGAAGCAAAAGAGATGTGGTTCTGCCAAAGTAACTAACGAAGAATGCGTGAAAGAGGCTAATAAAACTAGAACATTATATACAACAATAAGAAAGAGGCAAACAGCTTTCTTTGGTCATGTGATGAGAAGAGAGGCATTGGAGAACATCGTAACAACTGGAAAGTTGGGAAAAGAGGCAGAGGCAGACCAAGAGAAATGATGCTGGATGGATTGAGACGGTGGCATGGAGGAATATCAACAGCAAAGTTGATCCAGAAAACCAAAGACCGAGATCTGTGGGGACCCATGAACGCCTTTGCCAGTCGGCGTGGCACTTGATGATGATGGTCTCATCTCACTTTTACAAATGCATATGCTTCTAAGTGCAACCATTGACTATGAAATGTGTATGAAGAACTGGACATAATGTAAATTCAATCAGTCCTGGTGAATCCATTGAGGCACATTGGAGACGGTTTTAGACCCGTGTTTATGGTGAGCAAAATACACATGATGGTAGATATGGTCAATATGTGACAGCCCCGCATAAGAAGACTTATTTCTACCTATGGTGTCTGCATTATATCTTTGTATTGACTTAGTTCTACTTATGATGTCTGCATTATATCCACTGTATTGACATGGTTCTATTTACGATGTCTGCATTATATGGTTCTATTTATGATGTCTGCATTATATCATTATACTGACTTAGTTCTACTTATGATGTCTGCATTATATCCTTGTACTGACTTAGTTCTACTTATGTCTGCATTATATCATTATACTGACTTAGTTCTACTTATGATGTCTGCATTATATCCTTGTACTGACTTAGTTCTACTTATGTCTGCATTATATCATTATACTGACTTAGTTCTACTTATGATGTCTGCATTATATCCTTGTACTAACTTAGTTCTACTTATGATATCTGCATTATATCATTATACTGACTTAGTTCTACTTATGATGTCTGCATTATATCCTTGTACTGACTTAGTTCTACTTATGATGTCTGCATTATATCCTTGTACTGACTTAGTTCTACTTATGATGTCTGCATTATATCATTATACTGACTTAGTTCTACTTATGATGTCTGCATTATATCATTATACTGACTTAGTTCTACTTATGATGTCTGCATTATATCATTGTATTGACTTAGTTCTACTTATGATGTCTGCATTATATCCTTGTACTGACTTAGTTCTACTTATGATGTCTGCATTATATCCTTGTACTGACTTAGTTCTACTTATGATGTCTGCATTCTATCCTTGTACTGACTTAGTTCTACTTATGATGTCTGCATTATATCCTTGTACTGACTTAGTTCTACTTATGATGTCTGCATTATATCCTTGTACTGACTTAGTTCTACTTATGAGGTCTGCATTATATCATTGTATTGACTTAGTTCTACTTATGATGTCTGCATTATATCCTTGTACTGACTTAGTTCTACTTATGATGTCTGCATTATATCCTTGTACTGACTTAGTTCTACTTATGATGTCTGCATTCTATCCTTGTACTGACTTAGTTCTACTTATGATGTCTGCATTCTACCCTTGTACTGACTTAGTTCTACTTATGATGTCTGCATTATATCCTTGTACTGACTTAGTTCTACTTATGATGTCTGCATTATATCCTTGTACTGACTTAGTTCTACTTATGATGTCTGCATTATATCCTTGTACTGACTTAGTTCTACTTATGATGTCTGCATTATATCATTGTATTGACTTAGTTCTACTTATGATGTCTGCATTATATCCTTGTACTGACTTAGTTCTACTTATGATGTCTGCATTATATCCTTGTACTGACTTAGTTCTACTTATGATGTCTGCATTCTATCCTTGTACTGACTTAGTTCTACTTATGATGTCTGCATTCTACCCTTGTACTGACTTAGTTCTACTTATGATGTCTGCATTATATCCTTGTACTGACTTAGTTCTACTTATGATGTCTGCATTATATCCTTGTACTGACTTAGTTCTACTTATGATGTCTGCATTATATCATTGTACTGACTTAGTTCTACTTATGATGTCTGCATTATATCCTTGTAATGACTTAGTTCTACTTATGATGTCTGCATTATATCATTGTACTGACTTAGTTCTACTTATGATGTCTGCATTATATCATTGTACTGACTTAGTTCTACTTATGATGTCTGCATTATATCGTTTGTACTGACTTAGTTCTACTTATGATGTCTGCATTATATCATTATACAGACTTAGTTCTACTTATGATGTCTGCATTATATCCTTGTACTGACTTAGTTCTACTTATGATGTCTGCATTATATCATTGTACTGACTTAGTTCTACTTATGTCTGCATTATATCTTTGTACTGACTTAGTTCTACTTATGTCTGCATTATATCATTGTACTGACTTAGTTCTACTTATGATGTCTGCATTATATCCTTGTACTGACTTAGTTCTACTTATGATGTCTGCATTATATCCTTGTACTGTCTGCATTATATCCTTGTACTGACTTAGTTCTACTTATGATGTCTGCATTATATCATTGTACTGACTTAGTTCTACTTATGATGTCTGCATTATATCCTTGTATTGACTTAGTTCTACTTATGATGTCTGCATTATATCATTGTACTGACTTAGTTCTACTTATGTCTGCATTATATCATTGTACTGACTTAGTTCTACTTATGTCTGCATTATATCCTTGTACTGACTTAGTTCTACTTATGATGTCTGCATTATATCCTTGTACTGACTTAGTTCTACTTATGATGTCTGCATTATATCCTTGTACTGACTTAGTTCTACTTATGATGTCTGCATTATATCATTGTACTGACTTAGTTCTACTTATGATGTCTGCATTATATCCTTGTACTGACTTAGTTCTACTTATGATGTCTGCATTATATCCTTGTAATGACTTAGTTCTACTTATGATGTCTGCATTATATCATTGTACTGACTTAGTTCTACTTATGATGTCTGCATTATATCATTGTACTGACTTAGTTCTACTTATGATGTCTGCATTATATCGTTGTACTGACTTAGTTCTACTTATGATGTCTGCATTATATCATTATACAGACTTAGTTCTACTTATGATGTCTGCATTATATCCTTGTACTGACTTAGTTCTACTTATGATGTCTGCATTATATCATTGTACTGACTTAGTTCTACTTATGTCTGCATTATATCATTGTACTGACTTAGTTCTACTTATGTCTGCATTATATCATTGTACTGACTTAGTTCTACTTATGATGTCTGCATTATATCCTTGTACTGACTTAGTTCTACTTATGATGTCTGCATTATATCCTTGTACTGTCTGCATTATATCCTTGTACTGACTTAGTTCTACTTATGATGTCTGCATTATATCATTGTACTGACTTAGTTCTACTTATGATGTCTGCATTATATCCTTGTATTGACTTAGTTCTACTTATGATGTCTGCATTATATCATTGTACTGACTTAGTTCTACTTATGTCTGCATTATATCATTGTACTGACTTAGTTCTACTTATGTCTGCATTATATCCTTGTACTGACTTAGTTCTACTTATGATGTCTGCATTATATCCTTGTACTGACTTAGTTCTACTTATGATGTCTGCATTATATCCTTGTACTGTCTGCATTATATCCTTGTACTGACTTAGTTCTACTTATGATGTCTGCATTATATCCTTGTATTGACTTAGTTCTACTTATGATGTCTGCATTCTATCCTTGTACTGACTTCTACTTATGATGTCTGCATTCTATCCTTGTATTGACTTAGTTCTACTTATGATGTCTGCATTATATCCTTGTATTGACTTAGTTCTACTTATGATGTCTGCATTCTATCCTTGTACTGACTTCTACTTATGATGTCTGCATTCTATCCTTGTACTGACGTAGTTCTACTTATGATGTCTGCATTCTATCCTTGCACTGACTTAGTTCTACTTATGATGTCTGCATTCTATCCTTGTACTGACGTAGTTCTACTTATGATGTCTGCATTATATCCTTGTACTGACTTAGTTCTACTTATGATGTCTGCATTATATCCTTGTATTGACTTAGTTCTACTTATGATGTCTGCATTATATCCTTGCACTGACTTAGTTCTACTTATGATGTCTGCATTCTATCCTTGTACTGACTTCTACTTATGATGTCTGCATTCTATCCTTGTACTGACGTAGTTCTACTTATGATGTCTGCATTCTATCCTTGCACTGACTTAGTTCTACTTATGATGTTTGAATTCTATCAGTTGTATTGGCTTAGCTCTACTTATGATGTCTGCATTTCATCCATTGTATCTCTCAGAAGGACAGGGAAACAAATGTTCCCCTCGGATGTGTGCGATCATAGTGTACTCCCTGCCATAACCAACGCATATACATGGCCTCTTTGCTACTGAGACACCCTATCTAATGAACAAGGGAACTCATAGCAGCATGATAGATAACATTCTAACTACCTTTCGATTACTTTCTAAAATACACATTGTTATTTCATTTCAGGCGCTTCTCTGCTCCAATTGTAAGACCATACTTGGTCCAATGATGATCCTGGAACCTGAGGGCTTAGAGGACATAAACCAAGCCACAAGGTTTCGCCATCATACCATCTGCCGGCACTGTGAACATGAGAGTTCCATTGAACAGATTTCTGTCCCATATGTCTTTCGGTGTCTGGTGGTAGAGTTGGCCTGCGCTGGGGTAAAAATGGAATTTGAAACCAAGCTGAATGTATAATGATGAAAACTCATTCAGGAAACTTGTTTTCTCATCTGTAGAGTATGTCCTAGAACGACTGATTGCGAATAGACACTGATTTCAGAAATTATATAAGATCCTTTGACATCTCAGTATAAATGGGCACAGCGTTCAGAAATATCAGTTTGACCACATCAAAATATATAACATTACTGAAATCATAATTGGTGAAAGGGCTATAGGCAAGACATTTTCCAATGGAAGTGAATGAAATAGTTGCTTAATCAAACAGACATTGTGCTAAATGATCATCAATGATAGTAACTTGAGTTCATTAATCAGCATCAATCAATATTTGTATTAAGCAACTTACCTGGCAGCTGTGAAATTCATTTTTTGTTAAATTCTTGTGACAAATGGTCTACTCTCAAGAAAAGACTTCATGGAGGTGAGGTAATTTCTGAAAGAACTGTTTTTAAATAATTTACATACAACTATTTGTGAAATTTCCATAACTTTTATCAAGATATTTTATTTGGTTTTAGTAAAAATGAAAAGACAGATCAAAACAATAACACCAGAAATATAATAGGTGTAGCATCATGTATCTCATCTAGCGAGGAGACAAAGTGGCTTGGAAATCTTATAAGAATGAACCCAGTCAGGGCCAATAAAAGCATACGAAAACCAAACAAATCTGGATAGTGAACCAGAGGAGGACCAAAAAAGCAATGATAGACAACACCAAGGACATCCATGGATATGATGCAGCCAGGACAACACCTCTGGCCTTGAGACTCAAGCTTAGTCTCCCACTACCCCTCATTGATGAGCAAATGTGGATTAGAAAAGAGCATTTTCTTCTTGGGCTAGACAATATGATAAATGATGTTTCAGTTGAAGATATCTGTCACTGTATAGTCTGATATTTTGTTGCATCCAAGCTGCTTGGTTTTATTTCATTCATAAACTATGACAAAACATGTGTCTGTATAGATTATGGTTACTTCTGTGTTTTGCACGTGTTTGTGTAGAATTACAAATCTTTTTAGCAAATTTAATGTATTTTAAAATGGGTATGCAACATCTGACATTAATGGACATAAATACAATTATTTTATTTCTTGCAGTTTGTTCAATTCATTTCTTGTAAGTATTTATGTAAAAACAGTAATTCACTCACTCAGTGGCACCTTGCCGTCTTGACAGACGATAGTGTTACATTGTGCTTAAAAAAGGCATATTAACTACAACCCATGGCAGTAAGACCAGGGATGGAGTTATACCTATCCATAGCACAAAGCCTGGGATGAATTTAAGAAACCATGTGTTGCCCATGCAGCAATATCTCTCTCTCAGCCTGCCTAGTTTACTTCAGAGGAAAGGTAACAACACATCTGGAACAAGACAAACTGCAGAAGCTGCTGGATTAGCAAAGCAATGCTCTAACTGTCCACCTGTTGGAGCTTCGATCATAGACTAATTGCCAACCAAAGCTTAGCACCATGATATTCAGTTTTAGCATGCATTTCCTCTCACCAGGATGAGACTTGCACTCTCTCAATTTAGCTCCTCCGCTTGAAGCCCTTGGCACAGTGTGGGGTGTTGGATTTGGTGATCGCCAGCTAACAATCCATCCATCATGTGCCATGTCGATAGGAGTGGGTGGTCATGTCTTGCCATCTCACTTGATCACCAGAGTCGTGGATCAGCTCCGTGTTCCTGTCTTGACCATGCCACATGGCCAAGCTATCCATGTATTTACTTCTCGGTCTTCCCCTTGGTCTCTTCCCTTCAATCTTGCCAGTTGTCACTAAGTTCTCCAAGTCATTTCTTCTCATAACATGCCCAAAAAATTTTGATTATCTACGTCTGACTCCAATTAGTTTACGATCTTCATTTGTTTCTTGAAGGACTTGTTCATTGGTTTTTCTGCCTGTCCATGGTATTCTTTCCTCAGAAACCACATTTCCACAGCCATCAGATGTTTTTCAGCTTGACTACTCACTGTCCACGCTTCACACCCATACAAAAGTTCAGGTTCTGTATAGCACTTCAACACTTTTTCTCGTTTCAATTCTTCTTCTTCTTTTCGTTCATCCGGAGTGTTTTTTCAGATGTGATTGCGGTGTGCGTTAGGCACCCTTGGGTTGAAAACCCTTAGGTCACACATCCGGCTTTCGCGTGCATTTTTGACCAGGTTAGCAATCCTGGGCTCTCGTTTCAATTGATATCTTTTTGTTGGTCAGTATGTTTTTCATCTTGCAAAAGGCTACCTTTGCAATGGCAATTTTTTTCTAATCTCTTCAAGGCATCTCGCATCAGATGTTATGACCGTTCCGAGATAAATGTTCCGATCCACTTCCTTTAGAATATGCCCATTTACTCGTATATCACATTGTGTTATTTCCTTCTTCCCAGTGACGACCATAATCTGTGTCTTCTTACTATTCAATTCTAACCCTAGTTGTTCACTGTGTGCAATAACCGTATCTACTAAATGTTGCAGGTCCTGTTCACTGTCTGCAATCAAGACTGAATTATCTGCATATCTAATGTTATTGATGCATCGTCCCCCAATGATGATTCCCTCCATATCTTCTATATTTCTGAAAATATTTTCACTGTCAAGCTGTCATTTACTGCCAATATAGTACTTTGCGATGTATGGCAGAGGGGTCTTTGAGCCTGAGGAATAAAGGCTGCCTGGCTAGTGTAGTTGCCGCGAACTGTGCAGGTTAGGACTTTCTTTTTGCCCCTGACAGAAAAAAATCCCCACACCTTACCAGGGGATCGAACCTGGGTCTCCCGAAGGAGAGGCCGGCATTCTAGTCATTCGGCCAGCCGCTCCTCAATATTTTCACTGTACAGGGAAAAAAGATCTGGAGACATTACACATGCCTGTCTCACACCACTTTTAATAGATTGATAATGACCTACACCCTTATCAATTCTGATGACAGCTTGTTTCCAATATGTTTTTTTTTTAAACAACTCTAAGGTCTTTTCTGCCGGTCTCTCTGGCCGAGGGGTTACAATACTTTCTCCGTAATCCCATTTATCGCAGCGCGTGAGAATTGGTTGCAGTTCTACCCGCGCTCGTGACTTGCGGGATAAAGAGCCAGCCGCTCAGAAAGCAATGGCAAACTACTGAGCGTAATCTTGCCAAAGCGATCAACAATCAGCTGAAAGATTCTGATGTTGACAGCGATGTCCTGTAAAGGATATGCAAACATTTTTAAGGTCTTTTCCATCAATTTGTAGATCTTCAAGCATCCTTATCATATCAACATGTCTCACTTTATCAAAAGCCTTTGTGTAGTAAATAAAGCAAAATTCAGATCTTTGCTTACTTCTATAGAATGTTCAATTACTGTTCTCAGTATATACACGGCGTTTACTGTACCCTTGCCTTCTATAAACCAACGTTGTTGTTCTCCTATTTCGGGTTGTATTTTCTTCCTAACTCTTTGCATGATAATTCTCAGCAAAATCTTCATGATGTGGCTCATTTTATACTAACAATTGTTCGATGTTGGTCACATTGATTTTATAATAAAATTCCTGTCACTTAATGACTTTCCCTCGTATGTGTCAACAAAATAAAAGCAATCAACAATGAAGAAACTCAAAATGTCACAAACGTGACTTTAATTACTCCATAATTAAAAACACTTGGAGCTGCTCAAAAGAAATGAGACTAGCCATAGTAATGCGGATACTAAACAGCATTCAATAAGAATATATGGCACAAAACCAGCAAACAAACAAAATGTAACAATTTTGATAACATGCATCTTTTTTGTGGCAACATGTGTATGTCATGTCCCCATGAACCATTTTGCAATCACTGAAGAAGAAATCTGCCGCTACTGATCTTACATTACCTGTTACGAAGTTACACATTCTTAGAATGCTGTGAATCAACTTCAACAACAACACGATCTGAACATGAAAGAAATCTGACTCATAAACAACAGCATTAAGTCTCGGGACACTGAAATACTTTGGCATTATTAAACATCACAGAGACAGAAAGAACGGTGATAGAGAGTATGATTCTTTCAAAAAGATAGAGGGGTCAACCAACATTAAGGTGGCTACCAAACATTAAAGATGCCTTGGGTATGAAAATATTTGAAGCACAAGAACTAGAGAAAGATCGAGAGGATTTCTGGCTGACTGAAAAAAATGACTAAAGCAAATGAACTAGCGAAAGATCGAGAGGATTTCTGGCTGACTGGAAAAAAAAATGACTAATGGGAAGGAACTAGCAAAATATCAAGAGGATTGCTGGCTGACTGAAAAAAATGACTACAGCAAAAATAAATTATAGAGAGGATTTCTAGCAGACTGAAAAAAAAATTACTAAAGCAAAGGAACTAGCGAAAGATTGAGAGGATTTCTGGCTGACTGAAAAAATGACTAAAGCAAAGGAACTATTGAGAGAATGAGAGGATTTCTGGCGAGCTGTGATGAGAATGACGTTCTGCAAAGGACTTTATACATCATGATGATTTTGAGACATTAGTGACTGGTGTTTCAGGCTTGTGACTGGTGTTTCAGGCTTGTGACTAGTGTTTCAGGCTGTTAACGTTCACCCAACATTTTGATCCATGTTTTTCTTTTACTTTAATATACTAATACTATGCAAGTAACTGTAATGGCATAGCAGCGTGCCTGCCTACCAAAACAGTGGTCTAGGTTCTTTTTCTTCTTCTGTGTTCGTCCGGAATGTTGTTTTATACGTAATAATTGCGTTGTGTCTGTTTACAGCAGAGCCGCGACATTTGAACCTTTCGGCTGACACATCCGACTTCATGCATTTGTTTGCCGGGTTACCTTCCTGGGGGTCTAGGTTCAATCCCAATCAGAAGCAGGATTATATTTCCCGACCAGCAGGACTCTGGATTCGACCCAGCCTCATTAAAAACGATAGCAGACAATTTTTAGAATATTCTGGGAAGTGTCAGAGAAGGAAAGGTGGCAAGGAATGAAACTGGCCATCCCACTAGGCATATACCTTGGCCTACAATATGTGGAGAACACTGTTGGAGAAGAAGCTCTGGAAGCCATCGATCAACAGTCCACCATGCATGCCCTGGATAACGAACCATGCCTCACAGAAATCAGCTAAGCACTAGACTCTCAAATCCGGCAAGGCACTAGGAAAAGATAGTATTCCATCTGAAATTTTAAAATGTAGCAAAGAAACAATAATCCCAGAACTGTTTGCAATATTTCAGCTCTGCTGGAAAGAAAAATCAGTACCACAAGATATGAAAGACGTTAGTTACTTAGTTAGTTAGTTAGTTAGTTAGTTAGTTAGTTAGTTAGTTAGTTAGTTAGTTAGTTAGTTAGTTAGTCACAGTTCCAACTTCACAGCAACGGGTCGTCCCCATTATGCTCCGTTCCTGTGCCAGTGAATATCACACAAAATGCTCCCCACTGCCCAATGTGGAAAAGACAGGAGTCTCGACAAACAACAGCCCGCACAGATACACTGTGCATAATGCTGCTGCCAGAAATAGTCCCCCACAAAACATCCAGTTCATTTCTGATGGAATCGGCAGTCATCATCCCATCTGGATGTTTCCTAGATGTTCACCCACACAGTCCACGAAATACAGTTCATCGTCGATGGTAGTGGCAGTCAACCAGAAGCCCAGCAGCCACGCATTTCTGCATATGGCAAAAAACGGTCAACTCTGGGACATAGCCATCTGCCATCGCTCCGAACATGGAGTCACGTTCCAAAAAACCTCGGGCAGATTCACAAGCATTTCACACGAAACTCACAGCTCACAGTGTCGCACCATGCACTCACTCAGTAGCAGGGCGACGGAACCATCAAGCCTCCTTAGTCGTCTCTTACGACATGCGTGGTAGGCTGCAGTGTTGCTATTCTTTGCTTCCCTTATGGGCCCCGGCAACACACAGGAGGAGACGTAAACATGGTTACCCTTTATAAAAACAAAGGCGACAGAAGCGACTGCAACAACTATCGCGGCATTTCCCTACACAGCATTACAGGTAAGATATTTGCTCGAGTAATCCTTAAAAGGTTACACATTCTTGCTGAAAGAATCTACCCCGAATCGCAGTGCGGATTTAGACCCAACAGGTCCACCATCGATATGACTTTCTCACTCCGGCAGCTCCAAGAGAAGTGCAGAGAACAGAGGAAGCCATTATATATTGCCTACATCGACCTCACAAAGGCATTTGACCTCGTGAGAAGAAACATCCTTTTTAAGATCCTTGAAAAGATAGGATGTCCATCCACCCTTCTTAGTCTCGTGAAATCATTTCACGAAAACATGCAGGGGACCATTTTATTTGACCGCTCAACATTACAGTCATTCAGCATCAGCAGTGGAGTAAAGCAGGGCTGCGTGCTTGCTCCTACGCATTTTTGGTATCTTCTTCGCCTTTCTCTTAAGGCAGGCATTTGGGACTGCCACTGAAGGCATATACCTCCATACAAGATCTGATGGCAAACTTTTCAACCCATCAAGACTCAAGTCTAAGACAAATAAGATCAAGATGCATAAGAGAACTACTTTTTGCAGATGATGCAGCACTACATCTCCAACGCCTGCAAAGACTTTGGGCTCACCATCAGCCTAAATAAAACACAGGTGATGGAAAAAGATGTTGGTGCGCCTCCGTCAATCAAAATTTCTAATTACGAATTGAAGGTCGTCCACGAGTTTGTGTATTTGGGGTCGACAATATCGGATAATCTTTCATTAGAGACATAAATCAACAGACACATTGGAAAGGCAGCCACAACATTTTCTAGGCTAACTAAAAGAGTTTGGGATAATAATAGACTAACAGAGCGTACAAAAGTTCAAGTATATAAAGCTTGTGTTGTTAGCACACTACTCTATATGGTCTGAATCCTGGACCCTGTACTCACGACAGGAAAGAAAGCTGAATTCCTTCCATATGAGATGTCTGAGACGTATCCTGGGCATATCATGGAAAGACCACATAACAAACAAACATGTGCTTGAAAGAGCAGATATTACCACAGTGCATTTCCTCCTCAAGCAGAGACGCCTCCCGTGGCTGGGCCACGTATCTCGAATGGAGGATAAACGTATTCCCAAAGATCTATATGGAGAACTAGCCACAGGAAAGTGGCCAACTGGAAACGATATAGGGATGTGTGTAAACAAGATATGAAAACCCTTGGCATAGATCCAGACACGTGGGAAAGAGTTGCAACAGACAGATGTTCCTTGAGAAGAGATGTACGAAACGGACTGGTGCTCTTTGAGCGCATTCTGATCCAACAAACTGAGGATAGGCAGCACAGGCTTAAAACGCAGTCACTTACTGCGGGACCTGCCTCATCTTACAGATGCGGAAACTGTGACAGAGATTGTCTCTCTCGCATTGGACTATACAGTCACCAATGGTGCTGCCAGATACCTCCCCAGCGGCACAACTATATAGCCCTTCAGGACTGAAAGAGGCCTACTACTACTACAATACGTAAAAGCCTAACACTTTATACCCCAACAACAATAGTCGCTATGCGACTATCTTTAGTTTTAATACTTGTAACATAGTAACTTGATGTATATGATATGAATAAGGTTTTAAAAATAAAACTCAGACACAGCTGACCTTTCAATATGACCAGGGTCTGAAAGGGAAGGAGTGGTACAGTCCTGCACTAGAAATGGGGAAACTGTCACAATTTTTTAAAGAGTTAACACCTTCTAATGTTAGCTGCATGTCCTTTACAGGACACAGCAATCAACCCCAGAATTTGTTGGCTGTTTGTGATGTTCTAGACAATTTTACGTTCGGTAGTTTGCCATTGCTTTCTGAATGACCAAAGCTCATACCAGGAGAAAACCTATGCAAGTGGGTCTGCTTCCAAATCGACTGTGGGTGATTTCTAACCCCGTTTGTGGGACTGTGAAACATCGTTCACTAAAACTAAGCCTCAGACACAGGCTAACACCTTCTAGGTACATGTGCGTTAAAGATGTAACAGTCTAAACTAGAGGGATAAACAAAATAATCGCAAATCTGAAGCATATCTGTAACTGGGTAAAAATCCTGACCTGCATAGACAACAAATAAACACCAAAGATAAAACAAAAGTCAAGTAACGGACCCCGTTCCTGAGCCAACATTGTGCATTGGGAACATGCAGCACTTGATGGTCAAGAAAAAAATCTGGCCTCGAAAAGGTATTGAAACCAGTCCAAAAGAAGTCGGCAGATGAGTGTGCCAGCTGCTACACTGGGGTGTCTCTTAGAAAACAAAGTAAAGAGTAAAGGACCCTTATTGTGAAGACCAACTGGCACTCAATGGGTGAACATGTATGCCAGGATGGGGATTCAAACACACACACAAACCGGGCCTGGAAACAAGTGTTTATCTAGAAAACAAAGTGAAGAGTAAGCCAAGGACTCTTTCACACCATAAGTCACTTTAACAAACATCGTTCTCACTGGAGATTTGAACAGATGACCACCGGGCTGGCAGGCAGCGGTGCTAGCCAATGTGCTACCACAACTTCCAGATAACAAAGAGTTTGAGGAAAATTCAAGAATGGAAGCCATTCAATGGAAAATAATTACATTTCTCATTCACAGTTGGCAATTGGTTATTCTTTGAATACTTCCATGTTGTCTACAGCACCTCCACAACATTATAACAGAACGAAAAGGTGAAGATAACAGATATTAAAATAAATTTACAAGTAAATAAAAACAAATCTAACTTATGCCCAGATTGCAAATATTGAGCACACATGAGTATCATTAAATTTAATTAATGAGTGGAGCATTTGCAACAAAAGAAGAACAGTATTGAACAGAATGTTGATGTAACAATATTTAATGACATACTTTATAACCACTGACCATAAGCACCAACTCCAAGCATCATTAAATGAACAAGGATAAGATGAATGCTGTATGTCCAACAAATGAATTATGTAGGTCGTATCTACCACCCAAATGTAGTTTGTCCTTCAGTGAGATTTAAATTTAAAAAAAGGTCAACATTGCAGCACTTAATAGCATTGTTAGTGTACTGTATGCTGGGAGAGGTTTTGATTTATTAACTAGAATGTGTTAAAGTTACTTTTCTAAACTTACTGTCAGAGAAATAAGAATATTGCATAAACATATATTTGCATGATTAATAAATGTTATTATACATTATAGTTTGATTAATTATTGAGACTGAACACAAATGTATCTGCCATATTTAACATCATAATTACGAGGCGCGTTTTTTTAAGTATGTCCCGTTTTGACCACACCGACAAACACCGATGGAAAACTGAAATGTGAAGATGCAGTATGTTTATGTTGTTCATTATAGTGTGTGTGTGTTTTTTTGTTGCTCAATATAAAATTCAATATCTCAGTAACCAATTGAGGGAAAATGATGAGATTTAGTATATAACCTTATAATTATGTCCACCCAACAAAACAATTTTTGTTCTGGAGATTGTACAGTAGATTTCAATGTTTGGTTATATGCGGTATATATATTTTTTGCCTCCGCACTCATTCCATCATTTTAAGAGTATTACCGTTTCAACAAGACACACCCCCAAATTTTTTTAATTTGTCTGCGCGGTTTTGCTTTTGGCAGACTGAGGGAATTTATATGGGGCAGGTTCAGAGGTGTCGTCAAACTGTGGGTTCTTTCATGAAACGTGATTATATAAATAAACTAGCTGGCTCGGCCCGGCGCCTGGCGGGGATCTATCTATCTATCTATCTATCTATCTATCTATCTATCTATCTATCTATCTATCTATCTATCTATCTATCTATCTATCTATCTATCTATCTATCTGCCTATCTATCTATCTAAGATTGTGGAGAGAGAGAGAGAGAGAGAGAGAGAGAGAGAGAGAGAGAGAGGGGGGGGGGAGAGAGAGAGATTGGAAAAGTGCCTGCGACATACCACATGAGTATATGCGGAGTCGATCGGTCTACAAATACAAGGCTTCACTCATACTTAGTTAGTCTTTCCTCTTGAGCCTAAGGCGGCACATAGGGCAGAAGTCCTGTCTCTCCATGCCTGGCGGTTCGCTGCTACCTGTTGTAGATCTTGGATATTTACTTGGCCATTGAATGAGCCTTCTCCAATGATGGTTCTACGAAGGGTCTCTCTTGGTCTTCCCCGTTTTCTTTTCCCTACCGGTGACCATATAAGGGCTTGGTAGAGGAATCTTGTCTTGTCCATTCTGAGTACATGGCCGATGTAGTTCCAACGGCGTCTTCTTATGAAATTGGATACTGTATCTTGCTTAGTCTCTTGTCTTATTTGCGAATTAGTTCTGAAGTCAGTCCAGTGGATGTTTAGAAGTCTTCTAAGACATTTGTTCTCAAAATTGTCTAATTTGTTAATCTAAAGCTACCGTTGATTTCCAACTTTCACATCCATACGTTAACACTGGAATCACACAAGAGTTGAAGATTTTAAGTTTTGTGTGTTTGCTGAGTGTCTTTGACTTCCAGATGTTTGACAGTTTATTGAAGGCACTAGATGCCAGTGCGATTCTAGATGATATTTCTGGTGTTGAGTCCCCTGTAGATGTCATTTTGCTTCCTAGGTATGTGAAGCTGTTGACTTTTTCAAGAATGTAGCTGTTCAATTTGGTGTCATCTGAACTGTTGGTAAGATCAATAGTCTTTGTTTTTGTGGTGTTAATTTGGAGACCAATTTGCCCTGAAACATTTTGGAGGTGGTTTATTTTCTCTTGGGCATCCGGGTGTGTTGAACTCAAAAGCACTATGTCGTCGGCAAAGTCCAGGTCTTCTAGAATTTTGTCAACCCAATGGATACCCATATTTGTGTATATTCACTCATACTGTTCCCTATGAAATAGAGTCAGTAAGGTTGATTGTTATACTACGTATAAGGATCAAATCACCCAGTGCTTTTGTTATTGGGGCTGTATAAGATCCGATCACCAGCAATACACATGGCATAGGTAGGCACAGAGAAGCGGGTATAAAAAGAATACATCGAAGATTTTCAGAGTTGCTTACAGATCGGAACTGTGAGGTGAGTATGAACACTTTTTTAAATTCTCATTTTCTTCACTGCTTTCATTTTTTCATCCTTTTGTTCTTCTCGTCCTGTGGTCACCTTCTGATGTTTAGTTTAGTTTAGTCGTTTAGTTTAGTCGTTGGATCAACATCACGGCACACGGTTTAACCCATAAGTGCTCCGTTTTCCTCCTAACTCAAACCTGAGTCTGGAGAAACTCAGCTCAATGCACGAAATCCGTTGCATCGGCGAGGATCCTGAAATACTTTGGGTAGATTTTTAACTCGAAATTTTGCCCGGGCAGCGCCGTTAGGCTACTCTTTTTCGATTTCCAACTGCCAAGGGATTTTTGACGTGCGCAACAATACACACGGACGTCCGATCTCACTACCCAGAGACCAGGGGCAATTTTATTACTGTAAGTCCAGGTGGATTTTTTAAATAAATTCCGGTCTTCACCGGGGCCTGAACCCGGGACCTCCAGCACTCGAGGCGGACACCATACCTCGAGACCACAAAATTTTGCCCGGGCAGCGCCGTTAGGCTACTCTGTTTCGATTTCCAACTGCCAAGGGATTTTTGATGTGCGCAACAATACACACGGACGTCCGATCTCACTACCCAGAGACCAGGGGCAATTTTATTACTGTAAGTCCAGGTGGATTTTTTGAATAAATCCCGGTCTTCACCGGGGCCTGAATCCGGGACCTCCAGCACTCGAGGCGGACACCATACCTCGAGACCACTCAGCCCCCCCCCCCCCCCCCCATACCTTCTGATGTAGTCACAGGAGATCTCCTTGACTGTATGTTGTGTTTGTGAATGTGTTTGTTTGCTGATGAAGGCTAGTCTCCGCAACGTCCTGTATGTGTCTTAATTCTGTTATCTAAAGCTGCACTACTTTGTGTCATTTTATGTTGTTTACACTTTCACAGCTTTACCGCAGTTCCACCAAATTTCGATCATACATAAGCACGTCTACCACAGTTAATTGTTGTTTGTATCTTAGTGGCATTTAGCTATTGTGTTGCTAAAAGTAGCTGAGTTTGGACTGATTTAGCTAAATATTGAGCACAACCCACTACTGGCAACGCCGATCACATTCTGGTATGAACCTAAGGCCTATCCACGTCAATATGGAAGCACTATACTCGAGTTTCGCCCTCATTTGAGCTCTTCAGTAGTGCATATCCCTGACCGGATCCGGAAACAGTCCCGGATCACGCGTGTGAAGCGGGTGTGTAACCACGCGGCACACACTGGACACACCAAATTATCACAACAGAACATCACAACGCTACCCATCGTAGGCTATGCTCAATTTCAAAATGATTTAGCTAAATTCCGGCCAAAGCTTAACTAGGCGGATTTCCGCGGAGTGCCGGGTCTTACTTTCTTACTAACTGGTGGAGCGATAGGTCGTGCTGTTTGTGTTGGATTTGTCGAAAGTTTAACTATATGTGCACAGCACACAACAACAATAGTATAGTCGCCACATTTTGGTAAATACTAGATCGTTTTGAGAAAGAAAGGTGGGAACTCGGTGAGTTGGAAATTAGTAATCATTAAATTAGTAATTAAATTAATTATAACATGTGTATATATATTATAATTTAGTTTAGGCTTAAGATTTCGGAATGTGTTGTTGTGAAAAAGATACAATCATACATCAAGCACCCACGCGGGAAATATGATGCATCAGTTTAGACTTTAGTCGCTTGCTACAAAGGAGACAGGAGAACGAGGGCAGCGAATTATTAAGCATAACATAAAGCTTAGATTAAATGATTAATAATTATTATGTTCAAAAAAGGAAAGAAGTAACATACAATATATTATGGCTTTTCAAATGGGAACCTGGCTTAGTTAGTTAGTCTTTCCTCTTGAGCCTAAGGCGGCGCATAGGGCAGAAGTCCTGTCTCTCCATGCTTGGCGGTTCGCTGCTATCTGTTGTAGATCTTGGATATTTACTTGGCCATTGAATGAGCCTTCTCTAATGATGGTTCTACGCAGGGTCTCTCTTGGTCTTCCCCGTTTTCTTTTCCCTACCGGTGACCATATGAGGGCTTGGTAGGGGAGTCTTGTCTTGTCCATTCTGAGTACATGGCCGATGTAGTTCCAACGACGTCTTCTTATGAAATTGGATACTGTATCTTGCTTAGTCTCTTGTCTTATTTGCGAATTGGTTCTGAAGTCTGTCCAGTGGATGTTTAGAAGTCTTCTAAGACATTTGTTCTCAAAATTGTCTAATTTTTTAATCTAAAGCTACCGTTGATTTCCAACTTTCACATCCATACGTTAACACTGGAATCACACAAGAGTTGAAGATTTTAAGTTTTGTGTGTTTGCTGAGTGTCTTTGACTTCCAGATGTTTGACAGTTTATTGAAGGCACTAGATGCCAGTGCGATTCTAGATGATATTTCTGGTGTTGAGTCCCCTGTGGATGTCATTTTGCTTCCTAGGTATGTGAAGCTGTTGACTTTTTCAAGAACGTAGCTGTTCAATTTGGTGTCATCTGAACTGTTGGTAAGATCAATAGTCTTTGTTTTTGTGGTGTTAATTTGGAGACCAATTTGCCCTGAAACATTTTGGAGGTGGTTTAATTTTCTCTTGGGCATCCGGATGTGTTGAACTCAAAAGCACTATGTCGTCGGCAAAGTCCAGGTCTTCTAGAATTTTGTCAACCCAATGGATACCCATATTTGTGTTGCTTGTGCATTTGCGCATGACCCAATCGATAGCTATTCCAAAAAGCATCGGTGATAAGACACAACCCTGTTTCACTCCTGTTTCGACTGAGAACCAGTCAGAGTTGCCTGTTTCTGTTCTTACGCAGCAACGTGTCTCTTTGTAGAAAGATTTTATGACGTTGGTATATTTGGTAGGAAAACCATAGATGTTAAGTAGATTCCAAAGTGAAGGACGGTGGATGCTGTCGAAGGCTTTTTGAAAGTCGACAAAGTTTGTGATTAACTTTAACGTAATCGCTTTAACGTTCGCTTTAACGTAATCGCTATTTATTAACCCTTTTTTTTTTAGTTAGTAGCAATTCTGGTCAATATTTACAAATTGGGTTTTTACTTATGAAATTATACCAGGTAGATACAGATTACAGCTTGACAAGACGAATCCAATGGTACCTCAACGAAGAGTACGTTAATTCTAAGCGGAGTTATGAATTTTTTGGTGACGTAATTTAATACCAGGAAGTATAATATAATAATGAAATGATGACTTAAGAGATAAGGGAGATTTTATCACCGCCCATTAAATTGGAAGCTGAGAAATTCTGCCCTCTATATTACTGTGGTGTGTTTATTTTTAAGTGGACAATGTAGTGCCATATATCATTGCGCCCTCCCTCCGCATTCCAGTGGTTTATTTTTACCCCTTTACAGGGCAGACGCTTTTCCGTTTTTTAGCCCTGAACGGGCAAGATTTTTTTCAGGTGGGGTAAAATTTCGGGTTGCGTTAGTAAAAACATCACAAATAAGGTGTTACTGTTAGTCAACCGATTTTAGTAAAATAAACAACACAATGAAGAGGAAAACATGCAGAATATGTTACTCATGTGATTGATGTCGGTAATCCATATATGAACACAAATATTTACAAAATACAGCATAGTGTTTGTGATTTTCCGTCATTTATATGGCAATTTACAAACACATTTCAGAATCATAATACTTCTTTAAAGTCCGACTCACGACTGCTAATGCAAAGTAACGCTTTTCACTGATATCTAGCTCCGATTAATAGTCAACTTCGTGCCCTTTAATGTCACTTACATTGAACTGTAAAGGGTTAATCTCTGTTTGATATAGCCAGACGTTCTATTCTCATGTCCCCTGGCTCCTCAGGACATCTGAGAAGGACCTCCAATAGTTGTGGTTGGACCCTTTCGAGGGCCCGGCACTGCACCTGCCTGGGGGTTCAAAGCAGGGCGAGCACCATAACAATTAGCAGTAGTCGGCATATTTCATTATGCACAATTGCGTGGCATCCTGATTTCTGTGGTGCGCCTCCTGGCTGGTTGCCTCTGTCTTCAGCACCTTTCCTTTGCTAGAGCAGACTATGGTCTTATTCGAGTTTAGGTGTGTAGACACGCACACACGTCTGCGCATGCATGCACGTGCATACACATCTAGAGCACTCTGTTATTTCTCAGCGCCAGTGACTCGCCGCCGCCCCTTCTCCTGTTAGTTAAAACAGGTCCGCAGCATGAAGGCCAGGAGTTGGACTTTTGCTGCACAGGTGATGAATGCACCGGGCCATTGGGGTATTTATGCAAGGTTGGGCGCTCACCCCAACCCTGGCTACATAACAACATCATTTGGAACCTGGAAATTCTGATGTTCTTCTTCTTTCGTTAGCTTGAAATAAGTCTATAATTACAATGTTGTCTGTTGTATGAATTTTTTTTAGTTCACTCAGCGGTCCATAGAGTTTATCTTCCATTGGCGTCTCTAGGCCAGAAGGTTTGCCTAGACATATTGTAATTTGGGCAGTCTTGGAGTATGTGCTCTGCTGTCTGCGACGCCAATCCACATGTGCACATGACTGATTCACCAATCTTGAATTTTTGTATACATGTGGTTGCGTAATCTATTGTGTCCTGTTCTGAGGTCGCAGAATAATGACTTGTTCTGGTCTGTCCTAATGTGGTAGTCATCTTGAGCAGGTTTTTGGTGGCTTTCTGGCTGATTTGATCATTCTTTTTCTTTGGTGGTATGTAACTGGCACATCAGGCTGTTCTTCTTTTGCTCCTTCCTTAGCCAGTCGATCAGCTCTGTCGTTTCAGGTATTCCACAGTGGGATGGTATCCACTGTATGGTGACCTTATGCTGACTGCTAAGTTCAGAAAGTAGTGTCCTTAGTACTGGCAATTTCCCAGACAGGAGCGCCTCGAGTACTGATTTTGCATCTGTCAATTAGCACACAGGTTGTGTACCATTGCTGGTATTTAGTAATTTCTCTGTTGCTATCTTGATTGCCTCAATTTCAGCATCATAGTTATGGCAGTACTTTCATGTCGGTACTCTGGCTGTGTCCCTAGTATTATTTGGGTATTCTATGTACACTCCCGCTTCTCCATTTCAAACTGCATTTTGTGCTGACCCATCTGTGTAGACTCGGATCCAGAGGTCCTGTGGGTATTCTTCATCAACGAAGTTGAGAGTGGCTGTTCTGCACTACACACTTCTGTACTTCCTTGTCAAATACTCCTCACTTTTGTCTGGATTTGTAGTGATAGTCTGTGTTCATCTTTCCATGGAGTTCACTCTTGTATAGTTTTCAGGGGGATACCAGCTGTGGACCAATCAGTGGTTTCTCTGTAGAGTCGTTTGGCCTGGTGGATAAAACTACTTCTTTTCAGCCGCCCTATAGCTAAGTTTTCAAATCTGTTCTTCATAGGGTGGCCTGGCAAGCTGAGGAGCTTTTCTGCTTGTATTAGCATTTTCGTATCTCTGCGCTCTCTCAGTGCTTGTGTCCTCCCCATCTTCTCCATCTCCACTATAGGGGTTGATCTCATCCCTCCTGTGGTGACTCTAAGTGCATGATTTTGCACCTTGTCCAGCTCTTGTAGTGTGGTTTTTAATGCTGAACACCACACAGTTAACCCGTATTCCAGGTGTGGTCGTATGCTCTGTTGATAAACTTTGCTAAGTATTTTCCCACTGGCTCCCCATGTGGTTCCACTTAGTTTTCTCAGGATGGCTATTTTCCTTCTGGCTTTTGCTACTGCTTTGTTGATGTGCTTTCTCCATGTCAGCCTGCCATCAAATGTTACTCGTTACTCCAAGGTATGTTGGTTCTTTATCTTCTCTAAGGGGTATTCCATTTATCTGGATGATCCCTGCCTTTTGTTTTGGAGAGAGGGTAAATAGAGTGGTGCTGCACTTGTCAGTGTTTATGCTGACACACCATCTATTTGCCCATGCAACAAATGCATCTACAGCTCTTTGTAGCTGATCTGGTAGGCCACTGATGCATGTTCATTTGTGCTCCATAGAACCAGGTCATCAGCGTACATTGCCGCTTTAATTCCATGCAGTAGATTAGCAACAAGATCATTGATGAAGATTAGAAAAAGTGTGGAGGACAAGACTCCGCCCTGGGGAACACCGTGGCGCAGTAGTACTTTCTTGCTCTTGAGTCCATCTATCTGGACTCTGGCTCTTCTATTGTGCAAGTATGCTTTCACCCATTTGTACATTCTTCCATGACTTTAGTTTCTCAGTTTCTTCATCAGACCTTCTTTTCAGACTTTGTCAAAGGCTTTATTCAGATCTATCCATGCAGCAAGCACCAGCTTCTTCTCTTGAAATGCATCCTCAATTTCTTGAGAGAGGTAGATTGTCTGATCTTCCATAGAGTAGTGTCTGATCTTCCATAGAGTAGCACTGCCTAAAGCCAGCTTGCTGTGGCACAAGGATGTTTTCCACTTTCAGTGTACCACTGCAGTCTGTGATTGATGATGCGCTCCATTGTTTTGCAGAGAAAGCTGGTGAGGCTAATTGGTCTGTAGCTGGAGGCAATGGAACTATCTTTCCCTGAATTTACGAGGGGTATCATGATTGCTTCTCTCCTGGCTTGAGGAACACTGCCTAGGGTCCAGCTGTTATTGAATGTCTGCAACAGCTTTGCTTTGGCCTCTGTTCCTAGGTCCTGATCATTTCATTTTTTTTTGGCTTTTGCGTTCTGGCATTTATTGTGATGCTCTTGGCTGGGTGTGGCATCTGCTTGCTGTCTACACAACTTTCACAACATTATGCAACTGTTTCAGTTCACTACTCCAGTAGGGTTTATAATGCTTACAAGCTCCTCTTGGTACTCTTTTTTTGTGCTGCCTGTAGTATGCATTCCCCGAACTCTAACTACTATTTATGTCTTTCTCAGTGTTCAGATTTTCTAACCAGTATGCTGGTGCGATGCTTGTATGTTGCCCAGTCTGCTTTCTTGTAGCTCTACCTCGAGAGGGTGCTGCTTTCATTTACAAGCTCATTTTCTACAGTTAGAAAGACTGGCCGATGGCCACTGCCACCAAGTTGTTTCCCAACAGAGGACTGAGTATGGAAGAGTGTCTCCACAAATGTTGCACTCTCATACAATTGGCTCCAAGAATTGGTTGTCATGATTTGGATCGGGGTTGAAATGACACCAGGAGTGTTTGATGGAACTGACTGATGCCTCTAATCAGGTTAACTGATGTATATCAGGTCTTAAGAAACAGAACCCAAATATATATTTAATGTGCCTTGCATTCCATACCATACCCGGTGATGAAAAGTTAATATATGTACACTTGTGTTTCAGGCTAGAGTCTTGCCAGATATAAAGACACCGAAAATGAATTATTCCAACTGTAAGGCCTACGATGCTGGCTTTGATGGTGATCAGATCAATGCACATTTCCCTCAGTGTGATTCAAGCAAGGCTGAGGCTTTATGTCTTGGTAAGTTCAGCTTGTAATTGAGTCAAGAGATTATCTTTGGAAGTGATGAAAGTTGTTGAAGTATAGTGGATATAGCACTTACTTGCCAGCACAATGAATGTAGAAAAAAAAACTACAACTGTGAACATGGCCCAATTCATACAATTAGTCCAAAAAATGTATCTGGAAAGAAAATGTATCAGCAATATATTTATAGTGTGAAGAGCTCTTATGTGGGTGTGAAAATCAAAGGTAAACCACCAGATTTAGGTTTATGAATAGTCACAAGGGTGGAATAATTATAGAGTAATATGTTACCATTTTACACCAGTTTTCGAATTAGCATGATATATGTTATTTTCCATTGTAACTGTAAAGTATAACGATGTTTTCCTTTGACAGATCAGTGATTTTATTAAAGACAAAACAATGTAACTTGTGAATTTTAGAATGAGGGGAAAAGGGGTGGGGGTGTGTGTGTGTGAGAAAAAGTAGGTGATGACAATGTCAAGTCCAGGTTTAGGATATTTTTTATGTTACCCCTGATAGATACCAGAGATTACAACATGAGAACTAACCTTTTGGCGGCTTAAAAATTCCCAGTTAATTGTTCACATCCTTGCACACAACTCCAACACATGGCTCTGACTGCTTTGTTCATATTTGACAGCTCCCACAGACTATCAGTACCTAGTGCCCAAAGGTGGAACTCCACTGGCTGGGCTGAAACAGAATCATGGAGTGGCAAGTGTTAAACTGACCATCAGGGGGCGCTTCTTCTCCAGGTAAGTTGAGCAAATATTGTCTTATCCAGCATCAGCATCTTTTCCTCACCTCTTCATTTGCTTTAGTTCTTCCCATAATCTCCACATTAGTAATCCAATTTACCATTTCTTCTTCTTCTTCGTTCATCCGGAGTTTTTTTTCCGGACGTGATTGCGTTGTGCCTGTTTACAGCAGAGCTGCGTTCTTGCGCCGTTAGGCCGACACATCCGACTTCTGCGGGCATTTGTTGACCGGATTAACCTTCCCGGGGAATTTACCATTTTATTCCTTCTGTTCTGCGCAGGCACCATTTAATGAATGTTTGTAGCTTATTAACTGTTTTAGTTGTTCTCCATGTTTCTGATCCATACAACAGTGTAGATTTGATGCTGGGGCTAAATATTCAAATTTGGTCATTGCAGTGGTTATCAACTTTTTTTGGCCATGCACCCTTTCACCATATGTTCAGAATGTCACACACCCCCTCCCCATAAATCCCCCTCCCCTACCCAGTATATATAAAAATGGAAGCTAAATTTAATAACACATACTTGAATAAGTCTACATGTCTATATAAAATGTGATTTGCGGGTCTACTTACATTACAAAACGAATTTCAAAAGGGCGAGAAGTACAGAACTCTAAAGTATGGGCTGAAAAACAATATCAAGTAATCAGTTCTTGTATTAACACGATCTTGAAATAACCTTAAAATTCCACACACACACACCCCCCCCCCCCCCCCCCCCCCCCCCCCCCCCCCCCCTTTTTTTTTCAGGGGAGGGGGGCGAGAGAAGGAATTCTCCACCGGCTGAGAACCAGTGGGTTATAGTTTTAATGTCTATTCACTTCCACAAATTGCCTAGTGTTATGAAAGCTTCTCTTGACTTTGTATACTTATTTTAATATCTTTATCTGTTCCTCCATTTTTGTCTACATTGTCACCTAAATATAAATATGACTTCACCTCGTGAGGTGAGGCTTCACAAAGGAGATAGGATTATCATTTTCTTGATATATTATAATTTTTCTTTGTTGTTCGCCTATGAATTTTGGACTTAACAGTTGTGATCTCCCATAAAGTGTGTTTAATTTATCTTGCTTCTGATTTCGTGTGTGGGACAGGGGGACAATGTTATTGTACAAAGTCCAGATCATCAAGCTGTTCTGTCAGAGGTCATTCAACTTCCCTTTATGGCGGTAGTTTCATAACGCAATCTATAATCAGTAAGAATAATAATCATTGATCATCTTCCACTTTTGCTGTCAAGCGCTGTGGGGAGGAATAAATGGCAGTCTCAGCACCTGATGGGTGGCACTGAATAGTGTCATTCCGTGTGATTGTACAATGATCTTTGATGTCAGTTTTCTTCTTGGGCGTCCTCTTGCTCTCGTCGCAGATGGTCTTTCGATAAGTGTGGTCACAAGGTGTTGATCCCACTGTCTGTCTAAAAACTTACTCGATCTCGGACTGTTAAGTTGGCGGCTCTTCTCAGGCATCTCATCTCACAGGTGTTGATTTTCTTTAAGTGTGATATGGATAAGTCCAAGTTTGAGATTGGTAGGAGAGGGTTGGTGTGAATAGGCTGTTTATTTTCTGTCGGTTTGCGGGCATAGGTATGTTTAGATGTTTCAGTATAGGTGATAGTTGATATGTAAGTGCACTTGCTTTTTGGCATCTGATTTAAATTTCTTTATCCAGTCTGTCATCTTCTGCGATCATACTTCCAAGATATTTGAATTCTTTAACTTGTTTCAGAGATGTGCCATTTATCTGTTTACTTTACTTAGTGAACCAGATCTGCTAACTTGCATTACTTCGGTTTTGGCTATATTTATACTCATATTGTATCTGCTGCATGTTGAACTCAGATTATTATGATTTTGCAGTCTGCCTCTTTGCTATAAAACAGGCACTGATCGTCTTCGAATAGTTCATTTATTTCATGTGGATCTGTTGTTTCATCTGAAGTGAAGTCTTCAGAATTTTCTTAATCTGTTTTGTCAAGGCTTGCTTCTTTGGATATTCTGTCTTTGTAGATATTAAATAGCAGAGGAGAGAGCACACATCCCTGTCTCACTCCTGTATTGACTTTGAACATATCTGATATACCTTTTTGTGTTCTTACTGCACTTTGACTCAAGTGGTACATGGCTATGATGTTTTCTAGCATTGTCCTTGTATCCCATAGTCTTCAAGGATGGTCCATAATATGTATCTATCTACTCTATAAAAAGACTTTTCCTGATCTATAAACACAATATTCTGCTGGTCACTATATTTAATGGTTTTTTTCACATATTTGTCAAAGTGAATAGTGCAACTTTTATCTTTTCTGAAGTCAAATTGCACTTTGCTTAACTGTTGTTCAACTATGGGTCTAGCTCTTTGTCACAATATTTTTGCGTACATTTTCCTTATATGACTCAGGAGTTATATACCTCTGTATGTTTCACACTCTTTGATATTGCCTTTCTTTTTCCATATTGGTACTATATTACTGCCTGTTGCCAATCGTCTGGGACTTTTCTTTCTTCCACGCTACTTCCTTGACTTCTGCAACTCAAGCGTAGTCCATACACACTATTTGAATAGTAGTGATTGGGCTGAATTTGCATGTGGGTTAGCTTTCTCTATTAGCAGTGTCCCCTCGCCATCTGGCGAACCCCACTCCAACTTCAGAGGTACTTGTAATTTAGGGAGTAAGCTGTAACCTTGCATCAGCAGACGGTATGTTTTTCTCTGCGTTCATCCGGAGTGTTTTTTTCAGATGTGATTGTGGTGTGTCTTGTCAGGCACCCTTGGGTCAAAACCCCTAGGCCAACACATCCTACTTTTAGCGTGCAATTTTGACCAGGTTAGCATTCCTGGGAGACTCACTTTTGTGGTACCGTCCACATCCCAGCTAGTCAAGTTGGAACAGGCGAAGACTTCATGGTCATCCCTAAAAGGAAGGCAGGGACAGTCCATGGCATTTTCCGCCATCCTGGGTGGCTTCCATAATTGCAGAGCCGACACATAGCGCCCTGGTGCTGGGCTCACCGAGGGAATCATCACATCCTGCTCATGGCTGCTTTAATTCCTCACTTCAATATATTGGGCATTTCGTTCGCCCCGGGGGCCGTTCCCGCACCAAACCAGACAGGTCTGCAGATGGTATCCACTCAGTGAGTTTTGATTCGAATATGTGCTTGTCATTGTGCCCATCAGAGCTATTCCAGGCACGATGGACATTCGGAAAACTACCTAGTCAGAGCTGTTCCGAACGAGAGCTACATTCGGAAATTAGGTAGTCAGAGCTGTTCCTAGCACGAGAGACATTCGGACGAGACATTTCACTCGGACATAAATGCGCAGTGCCAATTTTTATTTTGCCACCCGTAGGACGGCACTTCCGACTTCGGCAGGCATTTTTAATGAGGTTAGCCTTCCTCTGGTTTCGAGGCACGTTAGACTTATTGTTGTGATGTCCCTCACATCTCAGCTGGTCAAGCTAGAACGGCGTTCAGCCATATCCCTCAGATGGAAGCCTTAGTGTATGTATCTGGACCAAGTACTAGTGGCTTCGTGCTCCTGATTTAAACTTTCGACTGCTTTCCTCAGTCTACCTGCAAAGCAGCAGGTTGTGTCTCTCTTAGTCTGGTCCCTATCCCAAGAGCTGTCCAATATGTAGTTTATATCCATTGGCATAGCACTTGGGATCAGTGGAGACACATCGGGGGAGAGACCGGATGTTTAAGAACATCATTCTTATCCATTCGGCCATACGTACCTGCAAGGGATGAAGTTTGAGTCTTGTTATCCACGACTTTTAGGCACAAAAGTTTAGTTTTTTTCTATGCTATTATGTGTGGGGTTAAGTAGTTCTTGAAAGTATTCTGCCCACCTTGCTAGTCTTTATTGTGGATTAAATAATGGTATACCTCTTTTTCTGTTTATGATGGTGGTTGGGTTGTAGCATGCATCTCTGTTTCTCATATTATTGACACCCGGAAAGATAACCTGGCTAACAAATACCTGAAGAAGTCAGATGTGTCAGCTGAAAGGTTCAAATATCACAGCTCTGCTGTAAACAGGCACAATGCAATTACATCTAAAACAACATTCCGGATGAACGCAGAAAAAGAAGATAATATTGACTCATTTATAAATTCTCTTGGGTAGTCTTTGCTCAGTTGATAAAAGGCATCCCTATTAGATGCCTGTTCCTGTTTACAATGTATCTGTTAGTTTTCCCTCAGCATTTCATATCTCTGTATGTTGCTGTTATTAAGTTAATTATCTTATGTGAGTTCCCATAGTTTCCAAAGATATTCCCCATCAGGGCTGCAAAAGGCCTTTTTGTATTGCACAAACCCAATATAAACTGGCAAATTAATTTCAATGCTTTGCTCCATTATTATTTGTAATGTGGCTGCCTGGTCGGTGCAGGATCTATAGTCTTTTTAATTCCTTAGTTGTTTATCAGTGTTGCCTCGAAGTGCCTACACCGGCAACCGTCGAGGTATCAACTCAACTCGTAATAATGCAAAACAGCAACGAAGGACGAGGAATTAAACTTGCGTCCTTACCTTGAATACAATGATAATCAACGGCAAAAGTCAAGATATCAAAGCGCTACCAGACGTTTATTCCGTAGCAGACATGTGAACATTAAACTCATGCAGACCTGTAGGTTGACCCCTATAGACGGGGTCGGCGCCTACTTTCCTGATCCACCGATGAGTGTCCAGTCTACTGCGCTCTGCTTGACGCCCTGATCCACTGATTCCATTTAAGCTGTAATTCCACTCTAGGTTTTTCCGCCCGGTTACTTCACTGCAGTATTATCATCAACAGATCCCCCTCTCCTGACTCATAGCTGTCTCACGCTCATATCATCGCGTCCAGAGGTCACCTCACACAGATCCTTAGAAAAACACGACCTTGTTCGAAAGCACAATCACAGCGTCTCCTGTTGCTGTCTACTGACGTTGTCCACATTCTCCTTGGATTCCTTTGTTGACGTCCACTTTCGTGTCCGAGTGGGGAATTCCCATTTTCTAATTTATACTTTTCGTGGTGGGTCGTGCCGCCGTATGGCATAATGCCCCCTCCCAGATAAAAAAAATGTGTAAAATTTTTTTCCTTTTAACTATATGTGTATAAATATATTGTATAATCACAACTAACTACAACTATAATAACAACAGACTAGTACTTGGTTGTCCCCGTTTATCTACCCTAACAAAAAATATAAAGTTATACAACGGGCACGCCCACCTGTCCAAACCCCACGTTGGACGTCGTGTGGCTGATCATGGTGAATCAGACCAACTAATACACATATTAGTCCCTACCTTGTCTTAATAGACAAGTGTGTCCTAGCTCTAGGTACTACCATGAGTTTCGGACGAGGGTAATAATGGGGTTTCCAAGTAGATCATCCTCATTGTTGATTATCGTTGCTGTTATTATTGTATACTCCATATATTTTCCTTCTTACAATTTTTCCATCTGTGGGTAGGGTGACATGTGCTCCACGAGAATCCTCAGAAATATTTTTTACTTTTGTGGATATGTTGAGAGCGATGACTGATTATTATGAATCTTAATGTAATAATAACACGTAATACAATTAATTCAACTAGAGATTCATTCTAATGACTTAACCTTATAATCAAATACTTTCCCGAACAATGATTAATTAACCCAAAACCATACTATAATATTTCAATTAATCAATACCCAATTAATTAACATTTGTTATTTAACCACAGAATTATAACATTTAAATTAAAATGTTCACTGTCAATAAGTTCACTTCACAGTTACAATACTTGTATGCTCGAATCCGTGTCCGAATAACACATTGAGTAGATACTTCCGATGGCGTAGTTATTCATTCATACACTCTGTCAATATGGAAAAATTGCTACCATGTGTATCTATATCTACTAAATCACATCTTACATTACATTATATATTTTGTCAATTAATGTAACATTGTTATTCAATAAGGTGCGTTTTGAATTTATATTTATTAAATTTTATAACACACATAAAAGAACAGAACATTAAAATATAATTAAAGAACTTATAACATAGATCTGTTCCTCTATTAATTATAATCGACTGAGAATGTCTCTGATTGACTGATTAAAATCTTGCAGACATAGAGTTGTGAAGAATCATACCTATTAAAGATTCAAGACATCTAAAAAAAACAATTAAATCAGGAATATAATATTCAACAAGAATAAATATTGAAATCAAATAATATTCATATAAATTTAGTAATGTTCTCTATTATAGACATAATTATCCAAGAATAAAGAATCGAATTATTTCTAAGTTGAATTATAGAATTATTAGATAGTGTGAACAATTCTGACAAGTGATACCTTGCATAACTAAGTAATAAGACCTAAGACTCTAATGTGTTTGTAGTGTATTATGTGTTGATTTGACCCTAACCTTTCATCCCATTTTATTTTCCTTTATTTATTTCTTCCATTCAATTTTTTTTCTTTCTTTCTTTGTTTCAAACCTGTAAAATCTCTCTTCTGCACTCATGCCAATATTTGTACATTGTATTGATTGAAACAATGTTATTGTCTTCAGTCTTGTGTATCTTCTGTAATTAGGGGTGTACCGGATTTCGGCTCCGGCTCCGGCAAATCCGGAATCCGGCCATTTTTACAAATCCGGCTCCGGTCCAGTTTTGCCGGATTTAGGCCGGATTTGTGTTGCCTAGTCACGTGAATTTTCTGTACATGTTTCATGAGGCCACGTCGAATTTTAGGCAATAGCACAGTAGCACTTCCGGTTTACTATTTCTCGCTGATGTAAATAAGAATTTTAAGAAAAAAACACTCATTTTGAATTTTAATGGTGCATTACTTCATGAGTTTGTGGGACTTGAATATTTATTTTCGTAAATTTCTTTGGTCTTGCCCATAAAATAAAATGGCATCAAAATCTAAGTCATACAGCGCCGTTTGGGATTACTTCAAGGTTAAAGACGATGATTCAGCGAAGGTAATATGTAAGTTGTGTGACAAACAGTTATCGCGTGGACGATCAGATCGCCCCAAAGACTTCTCAACATCATCAATGCAGACCCATTTGCGATCGATGCACAAGAAAAGCTATGACGAAATGATGGAAAAGAAAGCATCACTGAAGGTCAGTGTATTGGCGACCACATCTATGATGAATCTGGGACCGTGTTTGCACAAAGCAAGCAGCAGTACCCAGCAGTCAATTGTGCAGGCATGGGACCGGGCCAAAATTTGGGACATCAACAGTCCCAATGCTAAACGCATTCATGCTGCCGTAGCCCGAATGATAGCCATAGATATGGAGCCTTTTCAAGTAGTGGAACGACCAGGTTTCAGAGAGTTGATGCATACAATGGAAAAAAGGTATGAATTGCCTTCAAGAAAGTACTTTGCTGAACATATCATTCCTGACATGTGTAAACGTCTGAAGGTAAAAATTGCAGCAATGATATCTGACACTGATTACATATCATTCACAACAGATACGTGGACAGCTGAACACACCACTCAGTCATTTATGGGCCTCACTGGCCATTGGTTAACAGACTCCTTCGTTCTCCGCAGTGTAGTCTTCCATTGTACTGCATGTGATGAACATCACACGGCCACAAACTTGCTTGCACATTTTGAAATGATGCTGGATGAGTGGTCAATTGCACGTGAGAAGTGCCATGTTGTTGTGAGAGACAATGCATTCAACATTGCCAAATGCTTTCGTGATGGCAGCTATTCAAGTGTTGGATGTTTTGCACACAGACTGCAGCTGTGTGTGCGTGATGGTCTTTTGAGTCAAAAGTATGTTGCTGGCATCATCAGTACTGGAAGAAAATTGGTAGGACATTTCAAACACTCTTCTTCAGCAACCAGTCGTTTGCATGAACTTCAAAATGAATTAAACTTACCACAACATCAGCTTATCCAGGACGTGACAACACGATGGAACTCGTTGAACGTTCTATATGTTACGACGTCTGTTAGAACAACGGCGCAGCATCAGCCTGTACTGTGTTGAAAATTTTGAAATTGATTCGGTAACTGGGCTAACGGCACAACAGTGGGCAGTCACTGAGAATGTGGTAGCTACTTTGGCACCATTTGAAGAAATCACACGTGAAATAAGTGCAGCTCAGGCATCAATATCAGTTGTGATCCCATTAGTGAAAACACTCATGGCTTTCCTCCAGAAAGAAGGTAGTGATGCTGGGATCAAAACTATGAAAGCAGCCCTGCTTGAAGCTGTTAGCAGCAGATTTGCGGACATTGAATCCAACAGTATTTACACCTGTGCCACACTACTGGATCCTCGATTCAAGCTGTGCTTCTTCTCAGAACGTGGTAGAAGTGATGCACGAGCCCATCTGCTGTTAGCAGCTAACTCCATTATTGATTCAGCAAACACAGTCAGTCCACAGGATCCATCAGCTACTATTAGTAGTAGTAGTACTAGTGTTTTGACTTCTGTGAGCACTGCCACACAGTACGAGTCCAGCCTATGGAGCTGTTTTGACACAATTGTCGAGGAAAATCCCACCGCAGATCGTTCTGCAAGTGCCGAAGGCAACAGCATTAACACTGAGGTGACACAGTACCTGTCAGAGCCACTTCAAACTCGACAGTCAGATCCAGTTTCATGGTGGCATGCCAATAAGCAAAGATTTCCAAGCATGGCTAGACTGGCGCAGGTATTTCTTGCACCACCACCTACAAGTGTGCCATCGGAAAGGCTGTTCAGTACTGCAGGAGACATTATCACTGACCACCGTAGTAGCCTTTTACCAGAAAATGCGGAGACGTTGATTTTCCTGAAATACAACTCGTCTCTTCTTGACTCTGAGAGTTCAACTTCACAGCCATAATGAAGACTGACTGAAATAGTGAAATTACTAAATGAATGTATTTCAATAAATTCAATCTGTTCAGTGTACTGTTGTTGTGAGTTGTAACTGAGCTGATAATTTGCCAACTGAAAACATGTGAAAACTAAAAACTGAAACTGAAAAACTAACAATTAAAATTACTAAATTAGCATTATGTGCTTATGTATTATGTTTCATCTTGAACTTATGGAACTTAATATTACTTAATTACTTATTCTACTGTGAATGTAATTATTTTACATTTAAATGATTTAATATGAGTATATGTCATCATTGTCATGTCTATAGTAATGAACTGCAGTAATGAACAGTCGAGTGATGTAGTATGTTATTTTATTTTTATTTTTTTATTTGTAAATCCGGTTCCGGCTCCGGCCGGATCTCACTTCATAAATCCGGCCAAATCCGGCTCCGGCCGGATTTCAAAAATTTGAATCCGGTACAGCCCTATCTGTAATGCATACGCTGTAATGACGTATGTTTGTACTGAGTGTGTGTAACTTTCATGCTGTTTTTGGGATTTTTAACAAAAATGTCATTGAGAAACATGTAATCATGTTTGATTTGTTTTGTAACAACAGTTATTTCTTCATGTTTGGGTTCGTTGACTTTGTATAATTCGCAATTATTTACCGTTGTGTTATCACGTATGTCTACAGTTGATGTACCCTGTTCTGTTTGCGTGTTTTCTTCTTTAATTTCTTCTTCTTCTTCTTGTGTTGTTTCAATTTGGGCATTTGTACTTGTAAGTGTTTCGTTAAACTTGTGTTCGATAGTTATTTTCTGAACGAAATCTCTGGCGTTCGGTTCTTTCACTATTGTAGCAGATACTTTACCTGTGTGATTATTTCCTTTTATTTCATACATTTGTCTTTGTTTCCTTATTCGCTCCTTCCAAACTGTTTCCTTTGCAAGATTCTCCTCTTGAAGTGCGAGTCGTTTTTGCTCGATTTCTGTTTCTACGGCTAATTGTCTTGCCTTTAATTCTGCCTCTGCTGTTATCTGTCTTTCTTCCATCTCTCTCTTCATTGCAGATATCATTTCACGTTGCAAAGTTAATTCTTTTTCTCTAGACTCTATTCGTTCGCATTGCAAGGCTACCCTCTTTTCATGTTCGTTTTCAAGAACCCATTTCTTTTGTCGTTCCTCCCTTTCACGTGCAGCTTGAGCTCTATATTCCTGCATGACCCAATTCCTGAGTTCTGCTCCAGCCAATCCATTCTTCTCACCCAATTCCATGATTTCTTGTAGTGTAGACATCTTGTCCTACCTGTAAACTGAGCTATCCAGCTGAAATAAATAGCGAAGTGGCAAGAGAAGAAAAGGCTCGACAAATTTACAATAAGGTTCTTCGCGGAACAGAGTAGTTATTGACTTCAATAATAAGTCCTGTGGTATCAACGTCGACCCGAAATATCAACTTAATTAACACGAATACTGTTACGTTGACGACCACCTAAGAATATATCACTCAAAATATACGATAATTATACGAACCGTGACATATGTAAGCCACAAAATAATTATGGGAAAATATGTTCAATATAAGGAATATAAATATATAAGTACAGCGGACCAACACTAATACTGACAAAAGACGATTGACGTAAGACGAAAGTACATATTTTCATTCATAAAAGACCAAATTAATCTTGAAATTTAAGTGACAACACGATAAACACTTTATATATTACTCACAATTACGATACTCTTATAATGAATGAAATATATGTAAACCACATGAATAATGTGAGAATATAAAAATATATACATATGACACTAGATAATTAATAGTCACAGTAGACGATTAACGAGGGACGAAAATACCAATCAATGTTTCAACACGACAACAAATACTTTCAGACTTAGATTCAACATAACATACTACTGACTTATCATACAAAACAAACGGTTGTTAATTTATAATAAATTTTTAACATAATTGAAAATACGACACCTTATTAAACTTTAAAAACAAAATCAATGTCACACCAATTGACAATTACAACAGGTACTGGCCTTAAGAAAATTGCGGTGTCGGTGTCCTCTACGAATTTCCAAATGTTCATTCCATGCTCGACTGTTCCAAATGCTCGAATATATTCGTTTTCTGCAGTCGACAATTAATGGAGGTTCTCCTCAAAACACAATATCAGGTAAATTGACACGATGGTGTAATGCACTTACACCAGCACCTAGACCATGCGGTCTGTGGCCGACTGACAAAACCTAGTCGGTTATGGTGCACCCGTCGAACTTTGAGTTAAATTTGGGTACATGATTGTAACGATACCCACAGTAGACTGGTGTGTGCTGTCTTATCCGTCCTTCTATTCCTCTATGATGACGTGTGTAGTGTCTCCGTAATGTCCCATATGTAGTGTTGGCGATAAAGAATGCGATATTATGTGCAGAAACTTCGTGTCCGTTGATCCTATGCCAGTGAGGTGTCCGTGACGACTGAAATGTCGTTAGTAAATCCTTGCTCACTTGATATGGCGGCGCAATATGAGTCTAGTATCCAATAATGGCATCATGATATGAGGTTGAAATAGTGAAGGTTGCGTGCGGGAATATTGTGGGGCAGTGTCAGTGAGGAAAAATGTCCTGAAAGGGTTATGTGGAGATCAATCAATATGAGGTAATATCCACAGATTATAATAATGTACCTGCGGAATTCACTGTTGACCCATGCTCCTCACAGTTGTCATATTCGGTATGATAATGTGTAGTAGTATACAACAATTAACACAGCAATCTATTAATAGATTAATGTGACAGCGCAGTGTTTATTACGAGCTCACTGCCTACTATGATTGCTTTCAGCCTCCTCCCTGTCGACTATATACTCAAACGAATCATATGACTTGTCTCCACTGTCCATGTTTTGCTCCATGATAATATTAACGCTATTAATTTCATGGATTCTCATTAAATATAATGTTATTCTAATATTTATAGAGTCTTACTATGTTAGTAATGTTCGTAAAATAACGAATGTCTTTCTGATAGAGTAAACTATACTTGCAGATCGGTAGTACACTCCATCCTATGTGGCAGCGCAGTGTTTCTTTAGATCTTATGGCCTACTCACATCCACATAGTTACTTTCCATATCGACCATGGTGTCGAATGTTTCGGAAATTTCATATCTATGTACTATCTTCCTTTCTTAAGTAGCACTGTAGTCTTACCCGTACATTCTTTCAAAACACAATAATGTTCTTAAATAAGCTATGATCTTTCCAGTTTACCTATTCCTGATCTTCTCCATTTTGTGACGTCGAACTTGTGTGTGATTCGTGTAGTGCGGTGCAACTCAATGTCGGCGTGCAAATGTTTCTACGCTCAGCTGACTGAATCTGGCAGGAATTTCGTGTTGACAATTTTTTATGCAGCGAGTCCAGTGACGACCCCCATATGCCTCGAAGTGCCTACACCGGCAACCGTCGAGGTATCAACTCAACTCGTAATAATGCAAAACAGCAACGAAGGACGAGGAATTAAACTTGCGTCCTTACCTTGAATACAATGATAATCAACGGCAAAAGTCAAGATATCAAAGCGCTACCAGACGTTTATTCCGTAGCAGACATGGGAACATTAAACTCACGCAGACCTGTAGGTTGACCCCTATAGACGGGGTCGGCGCCTACTTTCCTGATCCACCGATGAGTGTCCAGTCTACTGCGCTCTGCTTGACGCCCTGATCCACTGATTCCATTTAAGCTGTAATTCCACTCTAGGTTTTTCCGCCCGGTTACTTCACTGCAGTATTATCATCAACAGATCCCCCTCTCCTGACTCATAGCTGTCTCACGCTCATATCATCGCGTCCAGAGGTCACCTCACACAGATCCTTAGAAAAACATGTCCTTGTTCGAAAGCACAATCACAGCGTCTCCTGTTGCTGTCTACTGACGTTGTCCACATTCTCCTTGGATTCCTTTGTTGACGTCCACTTTCGTGTCCGAGTGGGGAATTCCCATTTTCTAATTTATACTTTTCGTGGTGGGTCGTGCCGCCGTATGGCAAGTGTCATCTATTAATCATCTTCTACTTAATATTTTCCCAGGAACTGATATTATTATTTCTCTTCAATTTTCATACTCCTGCACAACCCTATCTGTTGTAGTTTATTTTAACCAGATGCACTTCTCTTGAGCCTGCTAGTATTTCTTCAATCTTGAGCATCTGCTAAATAATTTGTGCAGTAATTCAGTTAACATGTTTATACTGGCTTTAATAACTTCTGCTGTGATACCCCAATCTTTCAAGAGTTTTTATAAATGCTTCTGTTAATGATTCCTCATAGTTGATATCTAGCTCCACTTCTACAGGCTAATCATTTTAACTCTAATATTTTTGAGAACTTTCTCTTATTACTTTTGTTAAGTCCACTTTGTTAATTATATTTTCCTTGACATGTTGTAAAGGTCTCTGAGGTTTCCTTTTTGAACAACATTCCTATGCACGTTTTGCTGCATCTCAGAGTATATGAAGTTGGGGTCAGATATTTATAGTGAATGTTTAGGTTGGGACCACTGTAGCATAACTAATTCTGTGATTACTGATAAGTCAGAGGTCTAGGCGGAATCCCCAGAAGTGGCAGGTCCTGCCCCATTTGAGGGTAGCGGATCATGTTCAGAGTTGTCTGGGACAGAAAGGTGATGAGAAAGGAACATGGTCAGCCCACTTATGGTGATATTATCTCGAATATAGGGCACATATGGTCAGGGCCCTGTGAGATCTTGTGTATAGTGTGGAAGTGCATGGTCACCCCACATATGGTGATATTATCTAGAATATAATGCATGATAAGGCACATATGGTCAGGGTCCTGTGAGATCTTGTGTGTAGTGTGGAAGGGCATTGTCACCCCCACTTATGGTGATATTATCTAGAATATAATGCATAAGGCACATATGGTCAGGGTCCTGTGAGATCTTGTGTATAGTGTGGAAGGGCATTGTCACCCCACTTATGGTGATATTATCTAGAATATAATGCATGATAAGGCACATATGGTCAGGGTCCTGTGAGATCTTGTGTATAGTGTGGAAGGGCATTGTCACCCCCACTTATGGTGATATTATCTAGAATATAATGCATGATAAGGCACATATGGTCAGGGTCCTGTGAGATCTTGTGTATAGTGTGGAAGGGCATTGTCACCCCCACTTATGGTGATATTATCTAGAATATAATGCATAAGGCACATATGGTCAGGGTCCTGTGAGATCTTGTGTATAGTGTGGAAGGGCATTGTCACCCCCACTTATGGTGATATTATCTAGAATATAATGCATGATAAGGCACATATGGTCAGGGTCCTGTGAGATCTTGTGTGTAGTGTGGAAGGGCATTGTCACCCCCACTTATGGTGATATTATCTAGAATATAATGCATGATAAGGCACATATGGTCAGGGTCCTGTGAGATCTTGTGTATAGTGTGGAAGGGCATTGTCACCCCCACTTATGGTGATATTATCTAGAATATAATGCATGATAAGGCACATATGGTCAGGGCCCTGTGAGATCTTGTGTATAGTGTGGAAGAGCATGGTCACCCCCACTTATGGTGATATTATCTAGAATATAATGCATGATAAGGCACATATGGTCAGGGTCCTGTGAGATCTTGTGAATAGTGTGGAAGGGCATTGTCACCCCCACTTATGGTGATATTATCTAGAATATAATGCATAAGGCACATATGGTCAGGGCCCTGTGGGATCTTGTGTATAGTGTGGAATGGCTTGGTCACCCCCACTTATGGTGATATTATCTAGAATATAATGCATGATAAGGCTCATGTGGTCAGAGCTCTGTGGGATCTTGTGTATAGTGTGGAAGGGCATGGTCACCCCCACTTATGGTGATATTATCTAGAATATAATGCATGATAAGGCTCATGTGGTCAGAGCTCTGTGGGATCTTGTGTATAGTGTGGAAGGGCATTGTCACCCCCACTTATGGTGATATTATCTAGAATATAATGCATAAGGCACATATGGTCAGGGCCCTGTGGGATCTTGTGTATAGTGTGGAAGGGCATGGTCACCCCCACTTATGGTGATATTATCTAGAATATAATGCATGATAAGGCACATATGGTCAGGGCCCTGTGAGATCTTGTGTATAGTGTGGAAGAGCATGGTCACCCCCACTTATGGTGATATTATCTAGAATATAATGCATGATAAGGCACATATGGTCAGGGCCCTGTGAGATCTTGTGTATAGTGTGGAAGGGCATGGTCACCCCCACTTATGGTGATATTATCTAGAATATAATGCATGATAAGGCTCATGTGGTCAGAGCTCTGTGGGATCTTGTGTATAGTGTGGAAGGGCATGGTCAGCCCACTTGTGATGACAGTGACCAGAGGATCTGACTGACTCTCAGTACCCTGAGGAAAGGCCAAACAAAATCATCATCAGACTGCAACTTTACCGTTAGCATTGAGATGCTTCGCTGGCTGCTGAAGATGAGGACAGCGGATATAGGAGTGTCCCGAGTAATGTGATGTCGGTTCTTGATTCAACTCAAGCCAGCTCTCTAGAATATGTGGCAACTAATCACTTCAAACTCCCTGTGACAGTTTCTGCTATGGAACTACTTTTGTCTGTTTAGACAGGCAGATTCTATTAGACAGTTGTACTGACCAGACTCTTGTCAGATTACTTTGACAAAGTCATTAGTTTTCTCAGTGAAGCAGTATAAGAATGGTATAATCCTGATGTATACGTTACCCTCTTTTTCAGGTCAGAGTATTGCAGTCTGGTGTGGAGCGCTTTGAATGACTCCAGGGATAAAATTGCTATGTTACCCCCAGCCATCTTGAAACCATATCCTCTATGGTCAGGCAAACAGGTACATATTTTTGTTGTTGCAAATGATGCTTCCTGAAAGCTTCTACACATTTTGAGTATAGAATATAAAATAGATATATAGCAGGCTACCAAGAACCATTCTTATTAGCAGTCAGATGTTTAAAAGAAAACAAGCCGGTCTGGTGTAGCCATTTAAAAAAAAAAAACAATTTATTGTTGAGAATGATTCTTCATGGTGCACTTGATGTTAAGGGACGAATCACCAAACAAACAAAATCCTGTATAGATGATATTAAAGAATGGTTAGGCAATGGCATTACCAGATTAACATATTGCTGAAGACACAGCAATGGAAGACCTTGACCAGGTGACCCATAGATTTATGGGATAGAAAAAGATCTGTTAACTGTGTAGTTGAATAATCATACACCTGCCTGGGAATTGGGTTGGAGTCTGTTGACAATGAAATATCTAACACCCATGGAGGTCATGTAATAAATATACAAGTAAATGAGAATATTCTTCAACAAGTGAATAGGTACAATTATCTCGGAACAGTAATAACATCTGATGGGAGATGCCTTGAAGTGATTAGAACAAGAATCACCATGGCGAAAGTAGCCTTTAGCAAGATGAAAAACATACTGACCAATAAAAAGAGTGTTGAGATGCTACATAGAACCTGTACTTTTATATGGATGTGAAGCTTGGACAATGAGCAGTCAGGCTGAAAAACATCTGATGGCTGTAGAAATGTGGTTTCTGAGGAAAATGCAAAGAATACCACGGACAGCCAGAAAGACCACTGAACAAGTCCTTCAAGAAACATATAAAGATCGTAAACTGATTAGAGACATTAGACGTAGAAAGTCACAATTTTTTGGGCATGTTATGAGAAGAAATGATTTGGAGAGCTTGGTGACAACTGGTAAGATCGAGGGGAACAGACCTAGAGGCAAGTACCTGGATGGCTTGGCCTTGTGGCATGGTCGAGACAGAAACATGGAGCTGATCTACGACTCTGGTGATCGAGTGAGATGGCAGAACATAACCGCCCACGCTTACCGGCATGGCACATGATGGATGGATGGAGGTCACATTACTAACCCAGGCATTGGGTTGGAGTCTGTTGACAATGAAATATCTAACACCCATGCAGGTAACAATTACTAACCCAGGCCTAATCCCAGCCTATTACATTCTAATATGCTTCTAAGCAGATGTGAATTTTCATCACCACCGCCTTGCATGCCCTGCTGATGCACGCCGGGCTTGGGGAGGGGAGGGAAACATTTCTACACTAACCTCACTCCGATAGATACAAGTCCTTTTTGGTAGATACACATCCTTTTTGGTAGATACATATCCTTTTTGGTAGATACATATCCTTTTTGGTAGATGTATGCCTTTTTTTTTCTCATGTCGGGTCTTAGTCAGATATGACTGAGCTACCGTATAACAGTAGACGGTACTACCTGCTTTCTGTTAGCGCCGAACGTTGGGCAGCACTTACCAAACCCGACACCCCACATTGTGCCAACGGCTTCGGGCGGAAGAGCGCAATTGGGAGGGTACAAGCCTTACCCTGGTGCGGGGAAATGCAATCTAAAGACAAAATGTCATGGCAGGGCAGACCAGGCCCTAAGCCTTGGTTGGCGGCTGGTTTAGGATCGAAGCTCCGACAGGCGGACAGTTAGAGCATTGCGTTGCTGATCCGGCAGCTTCTGCAGCTTGTCTTGTTCCAGATGTAGAGGTGTTACCTTTCCTCTGGAGTTGACTGGGCAGGCCGAGAGAGGAATCATGCTGTATGGGCAACACATGATCTCTATATTTTAGCCCAGGCTTTGTGCTATGGAGAGGCAATAACTCCATCCCTGGTCTTAACCGGTCTCGGAATCAAAGCGAGAGGCAACTGTTATGGGTTATAAGTCCCTGTCAATTGGCGTAGGCATGGGGCGCCACGCGTTGCCTCTGACGGTGAGAGACACCTACAGGTGTCACTGATCTGCTACCGCCCGCCTCAAGCTGGGCAGCCCCCAGCCAATTGGGTGCTGATCCGCCACAGCCTGCCTGCTTCAATGGGTGCTTGGGGCTAGGACAAAATCTGAATCGCAGGCTGTAAAACCAATGCACCTCAAGCTACTGCTTGCAACCTGGATTTTCCACTGACTTGGCCAATATTGACAATGTGAGAAAAACGACTGTGATTGATGCCGAACTCAATCGTCTTAACATTGATATTGCTGGCCTGCAGGAGACTTGCCTCGCTGAGGAAGGGTCACTCAGGGAAAACAATGACACCTTTTTTTTGGAAGGGTAGAGGGCAGGCAGAAAAAAGGCAACACGGTGTGGGCTTTACAGGTGAAGAATTCGCTACTGGGAGTGATTGAAAATCCAGCAGGAGGAAATGAAAGACTATTATCCCTGTGCTTGGCAACCTCTTGTGGTTTTGCCACCATTATTACTGCATATGCACCGACACTCGATTCCTCTGATGATGTGAAGGGTTCGTTCTATGAGGAGTTGGACTCCGTGATCAAGGCAGTTCCAAAATCTGACAACATTTATATGCTCGGTGATTTCAGTGCTCGTGGACTCGAGTTCATGGCCAGTGTGCCTTGGAAAATACAACGGTCGCACGAATGAAAATGGGCAAAGGCTGCTGGAGCATTGCACCAGAAATGTCCTATATATTACAAACTCCTTTTGTAAAACAAAAAAGCTGCATAAGGTCACATGGAAACATCCAAGATCCGGCCATTGGCACCAGCTGGACTTCTTCATCACACGGAGACAACATCTGAACCATATATTAGCGTGTTCCATTGTGCCATTACCCGAAGTAAATTCAAAAATCATGTACAGTGTTATTCCGCCAATGAACATCTTGTCCCGGAAGTCGCTATCTAATTTACCATGCATTCTTTCGACGTCATTCATTCATTCATTTCATCACGTGGCAAGAACACAAGTCATCTAGGAGGAAAGGTTAGCCAAATATTCCGTGCACGGCGATTGGTTTAAATTATCATGACCATAAACATAATTATTTGACAAAAAGTAAGTACTTTTATATTTTAGAGCTTGTTTTCTTAATTTTTTCATACTTTTAGATGGATATTTGAATTACGCACCCATTTTTACATATATTTGGAGAGTTTCATTGCTTAAATCACTTGAAATGTGAAAAAAAATATCTTTGTGAATGGAGTTTGAAATCAAGAGTGGAGTTAAGCAAGGTTGTGTACTAGCTCCCACCTTCTTTGGAATATACTTTTCACTTCTTCTGAAATATGTCCTTTCGTGATCAGGATGGTGGTATATACATTCACTCACGCCTAGATGGCGGCCTCTACAATGCTCAGAGATTGAAGGCCAAGACCAAAATTAGGAGGGTACTGATCAGAGAGTTGCTTTTTGCAGACGGTGTTGCAGTTACGACCCACTCTGAGGAAGAATTACAATGTCTACTATCTGCATTTTCCAATGCTTGTTCTGAATTTGGTTTAACAGTTAGCAAAAAGAAGACAGATTATGTCACAAGGTGCACATGGGGTACCATCAATCTTTATTGACGATGCCGAACTAGAGATTGTAGACCATTTTACATATCTAGGATCAGTGGTAAATAGCAAATTATCCCTAGATCAGGAAATCAACATCCGGATTGGTAAGGCAGCAACAACAATGAACAGGTTAAGAAAAAGAGTCTGGGAGAACAGGAAGCTTACTGCCAAAACAAAAGTCCTTGTCTATCAAGCCTGTGTCCTGAGTACTCTTCTTTATGGCAGTGAAACTTGGACAACTTACTCACACCAAGAGAAACGTTTAAACAGCTGTCATATGCGGTGTCTGCAAAGAATTCATGGTATTAAGTGGCAAGACAAAAAATCACAAATACTGAAGTATTGGAAAGATCAGGTTGTGTGGCAGTTTATTCCATGCTCAGTCTTCGTAGACTTAGATGGATAGGACATGTTAGGATGGATGATGGTAGAAAACCAAAGGACATCTTTTTTTGGTGAATTACAGATGGGTAAGAGATCTCAGGGTCGGCCTCTACTACGATACAAAGATGTGTGTAAGCGGGACATGAATGATACAGGCGTTGATAATGCACATTGAGAGCAAGTCGCCACCAAAAGTGTTGCACGGAGTGCAAATATCAGAAATGGCATAAAGAAAAAGGAGAAAATGATTGCAGATAGGTCACACACTGAGCGAGTGATGCGTAAGATGGTGAAAATGACCATGTGTTCACATGCACCCACTGTAGACGAACATTTACGGCGTGAATTGGTATGATCAGTCAAATTCACTACTGACATGGGTAAAAGTTATTATGCCTCAAACTATCGTCTGTCAAGACGGCAAGGTGCCAATGATGTCCTTTTTGGTAGATGTATGTCCTGTTTGGTAGATGTATGTCCTGTTTGGTAGATGTATGTCCTGTTTGGTAGATGTATGTCCTTTTTAATAGATGTATGTTCTATTTGGTAGATGTATGTTTTTTTTGGGTAGATGTATGTTTTTTTTAGTAGATGCATAACCTTTTCAGGGCTCTGATTACCGAACACCATCGCTTCAGACTTAGTGTGAAAACTCAGAATTCACAATTAATTTACTAGCCCAACATTATGCGTTAAGTATCTTAGCAGTAGAGTGGATATAGTGTGTCTCATGGCCTTTGTGTGTATTAAATAGGTACTTTTGAAAATGTTACCATTGTTTAAACATTGTGTTGAAAAGGGCAGGCAGAATGCTATCCAACCGTGCCACTTTTAAGTCTCTACATCATTTATAAATCAATATATGTTATTTGTGTCAGTTAATTGTGCATTGCTGGTCTCCCTGGCCTAGGAGATTAACGTCTTTCTATACTCTTGTGAGTAACATGATGTGCATGAGAATCGGTAGCGGTTCTCTCCACGTCGGTAACTTACATGATATGTGAGCTGGTCGCTCAGAAAGCAATGGCACACTACTGAGCGTAACCTTGCCAAGAAATCAACAATCCGCTGAAAGTTGCTGATGTTGGCAGCGATGTCCTGTAAAGCATATGCAAAAAAAAAAAAAATTGTGCATCAAACAGCAGTAAAAAGCCAGTTTGGAACTATAATTAGTTCTAAGTCACATGCTGTGACCCCACAGAACAAAAGTTGATTGCCACAATGTAGACTGAATAAGATAGCAATAAAAGTTGTTTACTTTATATATTTGCTGGCGAAGAAAATATGGAAATAAAGATATTGTTTACACAACTACTCATTCATTCATTCATTGGCACCTTGATGTCTTAACAGATGGTATTTTACATTGTGCTTCAAAAAGGCATAACTACAACCCATGGCAGTAGCGAATTTGACTGATCATACCAATTCATGCCATAAATGTTTGCGCCGTAAATGTCTACAGTGGGTGCATGTGAACACATGGTCATTTTCACCATCTTACGCCTCACTCGTTCAGTGTGTGACCTATCTGCAATCATTTTCTCCTTTTTCTTTATTCCATTTCTGATATTTGCACTCCGTGCAACACTTTTGGTGGCGACTTGCTCCCAGTGTGCATTATCAATGTCTGTATCAATCATGTCCCACTTACACACATCTTTATATCGTAGTAGAGAACCTACATCAACAGGGTGTCTAAAAACTAAAGATGGCAAAATCATAATAGAAAAAGACCAGATTCTACATGTATGGACAGATTATGTGAAACACCTTCATGATGATAACAGAGACGAACAGTATGATATTAGATTTAATAATGAAGGACCGCCAATTTTGGAGATGGAGGTTCGAAATATTCTTAAGCATATGAAAGCTGGCAAGGCCCCCGGTGCAGATAACATCACAACAGAAATGATTAAAGCTTTAGAAGAATTTGGACTAGAGCAAGTCACTGCTGAACACATTATATGATACAGGAGATATACCTCCTAAATTATGTAATTCTGTATTTATTGCAATCCCAAAGAAATCAGGAACCTTGGAATGTGATCAACATAGAACAATTAGTATAATGAGTCACATCACAAAGATTTTGCTAAGAATTATTATGCAAAGAGTGAGGAAGAAGATACAACCTGAAATAGGGGAAGAACAATGCGGGTTTGTAGAAGGAATGCTGTGTATATGCTGCGAACAGTTATTGAACGTGCTATAGAAGTAAACAAGGATATACATCTTTGCTTTATTGACTATACAAAGGCTTTTGATAGAGTTAGACATGTCAACATGGTGGATATGCTTGCAGATCTACAAATTGATGGGAAAGACATTAGACTTATAAAAAACATGTATTGGAAACAACAAGCTGCAACAAGGATTGATAATGAAGTGGGACAGTATCAGCCAATTAAGAGAGGTGTTAGGCAGGGATGTGTGATGTCTCCAGATCTTTTTTCCCTATACAGTGAAAATATTTTCAGAAATGTAGAGGATATAAATGGAATCAGCATTGGTGGAAGAAACATCAATAACATTAGATATGCAGATGATACAGTATTAATTGCAGACAATGCGCAGGACTGCAACAATTAGTAGATGCGGTTGTTGTACACAGTGAGCAACTGGGGTTAGAATTAAATTGTAAAAAGACTCAGGTTATGGCCGTCACTAGGAAGAAAGAAGTGCTACAATGTAATATACAAGTAAATGGAAATATTCTTCATCAAGTGAATCGGTACAATTATCTTGGAACAGTCATAACATCTGATGGGAGATGCCTTGAAGAGATTAGAACAAGAATCGCCATGGCGAAAGTAGCCTTTAGCAAGATGAAAAACATTTTGACCAATAAAAAGATGTCATTTGAAACGAGAAAAAGAGTGCTGAGGGGATACATAGAGCCTGTTCTTTTGTATGGATGTGAAACTTGGACAATGAGCAGTCAAGCTGAAAAACATCTGATGGTTGCAGAAATGTGGTTTCTGAGGAAAATGCAAAGAATACCATGGACAGACAGAAAATCCAATGACCAAGTACTACAGGAGACAAATGAACATCGTAAGCTGATTGGAGAGATTAGACGTAGACAGTCAAAATTGTTTGGACATGTTATGAGAAGAAATGGATTGGAGAACTTGGTGACAACTGGCAAGATCGAAGGGAACAGACCAAGAGGAAGACCGAGAGGAAAATACCTGGATGGCTTGGCCACATGGCATGGACGGGACAGGAACAGCTGATCCACGACACTGGGATCGAGTGAAATAGCGAGTCATGACCGCCCACGCTTTCCGGCATGGCACATGATTGATTGATTGAGAAAACCTACACTGAGCTCCAATAATTTAGATATTTTGTTCTTCCATATTGTTTACAATTGCTATTTTTAGTTACTCGGGAATGCTAATTCACAAGATCCATAGATATGCACAGTTTGATTTAGTAGAGACAGAGTGCAAGGGAAGATGAGCTTACAAATAATTGTTTAGTATGCATAGCGACTGTTAACATGCAATGATTAAAAGTTGTGTTGCTTTTCCTTTCAGGTTATCAGCACAGTGTTGTTGAATATCATTCCTGAAGGGGTAGCTGCAATCACATTGAGAAGCAAGTCAAAGATACCCGAGAAGGTAAGTTTAAGTAGACAGCACTAGTTAGGTTTATTTCAGACCGAGTGTACCCCTTGAACTTTGCATATATCGGAGCGAGCGACTTTCAATGGGGCACAATGATAAATGTTTTAAACATTGATTAGACAGACATTTAGGAGTTGTGATGGTGCAGTGTACAGCATGCTTGCCTGTCTACCTGCTGGCTTGGTGGTCTTGTGTTCAAACCCTCATTGAGCAAAGGTTTAAATAAAATGTCCTGGATTTCCAAGTAAAGGCAGCTGGCATGGTAATAACTGATAGAAACATTTGCAACACTGAATGTTTGGTCACACAATTTATTTAATACTTGCAACACGTTCCTTTCTTCTTTAACGGCCTGACATGCACATTATTGTGTTATTACTACAAGGCTTATCCCTCTGATGGTACATCTGTTAATTTATCTATGACTGTTTTTTAAAGCAAGAGGGGGGGGGGGGGGAAGAGAGAGACCCAGTGAGAATTTTTTTTACTATTGGTGCTTATTCAATGAACATATAATGCGAAAACAATGTGAAAAATTATTTCTTCTGTGTATGCTTGCGCACATGCACAAGTGAGTGAGGGAGACAGATTTGGGGAGGGGTGGGCATTCCTAAATAGACCTTAATTCTCCACATATAATGGAATACACACTGAGCTACTTTTGTAATAACTTCATAAATGCATTATAAAGGAGTTCAGCATGGCCGAATTGATAAGAACGCGCGTTCTTAACCATCCAGTGTGCTTATGCTGAGTTAGTGGCGTCAACCCCCTTCACCGGACAATTGGATTAAAATGTTGACTTCTTGTCTGACACGGGTATGTAAATTACAAGCACCTCTGAAGTTGGAGTGGGTTCGCCTAATGGCGAGGAACACTGGTAATAGGGAAAGCTAATCCACATGCAAAATTCAGTCCAGTGCTACTAGAAATAGGCTTGTTCAAAGCAAGTGAGCGAGGAAAAAAAATGGATTATAAAAATATTGTTAATGTGATAGTTGACAAATGAAAACATTCTTAGATTTTGGAAAATTTAATTTTTTTTTTCATAAACAGTTACATCAGTATAATCTGCCAAGTTATATGTTTATCCTTTTTTTTTCTGAAACTGAAGTGAACATTTCTTTGTAGAGTTGGAGTCGTTACCAACCAAACCATAAGCACTTGCCTTTGAATACGGTTGCTGCTGATTCTGATGGGCTTGGAGAAAGCACTGTGATCATTAGCCAAGGAGAGTTGTTGCAGGGAGTGCTGGATGGGGCACATTATGGGCCATCGTCATATGGTTTAGTTCACTGCTGTTATGAGGTCAGTAGTGCAGTCTAGTCATTAGAGTATGTCAGCTTTATGTGTGAAGTAAACAGCATCTCGTGTCTGCCAATCTTCAGACACAAACATTGTTTACACTATACTGTTATAAACTTTTCAAGAGAAAAAAATCTTGGCTTCTCATCCTTGCATGCACTGTATTCCTTTTTATTAAATTTACATGTTTTACCACTATTAACATGTCAGTAAATGGCTTAATGTTTATGCAGCGTGTTTATTTTACTGCATTATAGTTTATTATGCCCTTAGCAGATTAGAGGTCATTGCTTTTGTTCAGTATATGTCAACTTTTCTCATCAGCTAAACGTGGCAAACCTCCCCAATGGATTAACATGAAAATTATCATTAGGCTCATTCTGTTAAAGGTTACTTTTTTAAAATTAGAAGCTCATGGAGCTTGATTAGTTTTTTTCCCCTGCAAAAAAGGAACTTCAAAGCGTGAGAATAGAATTATAAAAAAACATTTGTATTAAAAAGAAAGCTTAATACTGTCTTATATTGGATTTATTTCTCCTAAAACCATGTAAAGTAAGACTTAACCTAGCAAGATTGTAAGTAAGCAGTCTGTTGACACTTTTAATTTATTGTCACAACCTGTTGTTAGTCGTAACTTTACATTTATTGTATGGCTGAAGCTTTATTTTAATTACTAACCATTTTCTTACATAAAAAAGAATTGGTTTTTCTGACTGAAAAGAATTACAGTACATGCAATGTGAATAATTATGTTTGTTAGTTAGTTGGTCTTTCCTCTTGAGCCTAAGGCGGCGCATAGGGCAGAAGTCCTGACTCTCCATGCTTGGCGGTTCGCTGTTACCTATTGTAGATCTTAGATATTTACTTGGCCATTGAATGAGCCTTCTCTAATGATGGTTCTACGCAGGGTCTCTCTTGGTCTTCCCCGTTTTCTTTTCCCTACTGTTGACCATATGAGGGCTTGTCCATTCTGAGTACATGGCCGATGTAGTTCCAACGGCGTCTTCTTATGAAATTGGATACTGTATCTTGCTTAGTCTCTTGTCTTATTTGCGTATTGGTTCTGAAGTATGTCCAGTGGATGTTTAGAAGTCTTCTAAGACATTTGTTCTCAAAATTATCTAATTTTTTTTATCTAAAGCTACCGTTGATTTCCAACTTTCACATCCATACGTTAACACTGGAATCACACAAGAGTTGAAGATTTTAAGTTTTGTGTGTTTGCTGGGTGTCTTTGACTTCCAGATGTTTGACGGTTTATTGAAGGCACTAGATGCCAGTGCGATTCTAGATGATATTTCTGGTGTTGAGTCCCCTGTAGATGTCATTTTGCTTCCTAGGTATGTGAAGCTGACTTTTTCAAGAACGTAGCTGTTCAATTTGGTGTCATCTGAACTGTTGGTAAGATCAATCCATCCATCCATCCATTGGCACCTTGCCGTCTTGACAGACGATAGTTTGTGCTTTAAAAAGGCATAATAACTTTTAACTATGGCGGTAGCGAGTGTGACTGATAAGGCCAATTTGCGCTGTAAATGTCCGTTCCAGTGTGTGCATGTGAACACGTGGTCATTTCCACCATCATGCACCATCTTACGTCTCAAACGCTTGGTGTGTGACTTTTCTGCAATAATTTTCTCCTTTGACTTTATTCCATTTCTGATATTTGCCCTCCATGCAACACGTTCAGCGGCGACTTGCTCCCAATGTGCATTATCAATGCCTGTATCAATCATGTCCCGCTTACACACATCTTTGTATCGTAGTAGAGGCCGACCCTGAGATCTCTTACCCATCTGTAATTCACCAAAAAAGATATCCTTTGGTATTCTACCATCATCCATCCTCCTAAGATGTCCTATCCATCTAAGTCTACGAAGACTGAGCATGGAATAAACTGTCACACAACCTGATCTTTCCAATACTTCAGTATTTGTGATTTTGTCTTGCCACTTAATACCAAGAATTCTTCGCAGACACCGCATATGAAAGCTGTTTAAATTGTTCTCTTGGTGTGAGTAAGTTGTCCAGGTTTCACTGCCATAGAGAAGAGTACTAAGGACACAGGCTTGATAGACAAGGACTTTTGTTTTGGCAGTAAGCTTCCTGTTCTCCCAGACTCTTTTTCTTAACCTGTTCATTGTTGTTGCTGCCTTACCAATCCGGATGTTGATTTCCTGATCTAGGGATAATTTGCTATTTACCACTGATCCTAGATATGTAAAATGGTCTACTATCTCTAGTTCGGCGTCGTCAATAAAGATTGATGGTACCTCATGTGCACCTTGTGACATAATCTGTGTCTTCTTTTTGCTAATTGTTAAACCAAATTCAGAACAAGCATTGGAGAATGCAGATAGTAGACATTGCAATTCTTCCTCAGAGTGGGTTGTAACTGCAGCATCATCTGCAAAAAGCAACTCTCTGATCAGTACCCTCCTAATTTTGGTCTTAGCCTTCAATCTCTGAGCATTGTAGAGGCCGCCATCTGAGCGTGAGTGAATGTATATACCACCATCCTGATCACGAAATGCATATTTCAGTAGAAGTGAAAAGTATATTCCAAAGAGGGTGGGAGCTAGTACACAACCTTGCTTAACTCCACTCTTGATTTCAAATTCTTCAGAAGTTGCACCATCAAACTTGATTATACCCTTCATGCCTGTGTGGAACGATTCCACAATGGACAGAAGAGTTGGTGGGCAGCCAATCTTCTTTAGTGCCTTGAACAGACCCTCACGACTGACCAAATCAAATGCCTTTGTGAGGTCGATGAAGGCAATAAACAGTGATTGATTCTGTTCACGGCATTTTTCTTGCATTTGTCGCAATGAGAATATCATATCAGTGGTAGACCGGTTCTGTCGAAAGCCACACTGTGATTCGGGGTAGACTTGATCTCCTAGGACTTGAAGTCTGCGCAGAACAATTCTGGCAAATACTTTTCCAACAATACACAGAAGTGAGATACCCCTATAGTTGTTGCAGTCGCTCCGATCGCCCTTGTTCTTGTACAGTGTTATGATGCTTGAATCTTTGAAATCCTGTGGGACTTGTCCTACACGCCAGCATAGCTCTATTAGCTGGTGGATCTGTATAGTGAGTGTGTCTTGCCCACTCCTGATAACCTCTATTGGAATCCCATCCTTACCTGGAGCCTTGCCAGATGCAAGTTCATTTATAGCACACTTAACTTCTGTTATGGTGGGAAGTGTGTCCAGGTGGTCAAGAGTTGGTAGAGCCTCTATGGCGTTGAGGGCATCATCCGCTAGTTTGGTCTCACTTGAGTAAAGCTCCAAATAGTGCTCTACCCATCTGTCCATCTGCTGTTTCTTATCAGTGATGACTTCTCCAGTCAAGGTTTTCAATGGTGCACTTCTTTTGATCACTGGACCACAAGCTTTCTTTATTCCTTCATACATGCTTCTTATGTCTCCCTTATCACTTGCGATTTGAATGGACTCACATAACTTGATCCAATAATCATTTGCACACTGCCTGGCAGCCTTTTGCACATCCTTCCTAGCTTGCCTTAGCTCACTCAGAGTGTTACGCGTTGGTCTTTCCTTGTTTCTTAAGAGAGCTTTCTTCTTCTTATCAATCAGGGGCTGCAGAGTCTCGCTGTTGGCCGCAAACCAGTCCTGCCTCTTATGATCCACAGTGCCGTAAACCCCTACGGCAGTTTTATAAAGAGTTTCCTTAATTTGACCCCACTTTTCATTTACTGTACAATTTTCTGGTGTATCAGTGAAAGCATCTTCAAGTTGCTGTTGAAACTGAAAGCACTTTTCAGGATCATGAGTGTTAATAATATTAATCCTGTGGCTAGATTTGTGTTTAGCTGTGTAGATTCTCTTTGGTCTCAGTCTAACCCTTGCAACAACCAAAGAATGATCCGTATCACAGTCAGCACTGTGGTAACTACGAGTCAATGATATATGGTTCAGATGTTGTCTCCGTGTGATGATGAAGTCCAGCTGGTGCCAATGGCCGGATCTTGGATGTTTCCATGTGACCTTATGCATCTCTTTTGTTTTAAAAAAAGAGTTTGTAATACATAGGTCATTACTGGTGCAATGCTCCAGCAGCCTTTGCCCATTTTCATTCATGCGACCGATGTTGTATTTTCCAAGGCACACTGGCCATGAACTTGGGTCCCTGCCCACACGAGCATTGAAATCACCGAGCATATAAATGTAGTCAGATTTTGGAACTGCCTTGATCACGGAGTCTAACTCCTCATAGAACAAATCCTTCACATCATCAGAGGAATCGAGTGTCGGTGCATATGCAGTAATAATGGTGGCAAACCCAAAAGAGGTTGCCAAGCGCAGGGATAATAGTCTTTCATTTCCTCCTGCTGGAATTTCAATCATTCCCAGTAGCGAATTCTTCACTGCAAAGCCCACACCGTGTTGCCTTTTTTCTGCCTGCCCTCTACCCTTCCAGAAAAAGGTGTAGTTGTTTTCCCTGAGTGACCCTTCCTCAGCGAGGCGAGTCTCCTGCAGGCCAGCAATATCAATGTTAAGACGATTGAGTTCGGCATCAATCACAGCCGTTTTTCTCACATCGTCAATATTGGTCAAGTCAGTGGAAAATCCTGGACACATGGTTCTCACGTTCCAGGTTGCAAGCCGTAGCTTGAGGTTTCTATTTTTATTTTTGTTTGTACCTGGTGCATTGGTTTTACAGCCTGCGATTCAGATTTTGTCCTAGCCCCAAGCACCCATTGAAGCAGGCAGGCTGTGGCGGATCAGCACCCAATTGGCTGGGGGCTGCCCAGCTTGAGGCGGGCGGTAGCTGATCAGTGACACCTATAGGTGTCTCCCACCGTCAGAGGCAACGCGTGGCGCCCCATGTCTACGCCAACTGACAAGGACTTATAACCCGTAACAGTTGCCTCTCGCTTTGATTCCGAGACCAGTTAAGACCAGGGATGGAGTTATTGCCTCTCCATAGCACAAAGCCTGGGCTAAAATATAGAGATCATGTGTTGCCCATGCAGCATGATCCCTCTCTCGGCCCGCCTAGTTCACTCCAGAGGAAAGGTAACACCCCTACATCTGGAACAAGACAAGCTGCAGAAGCTGCCGGATCAGCAAAGCAATGCTCTAACTGTCCGCCTGTTGGAGCTTCGATCCTAGACCAGTCGCCAACCAAGGCTTAGGGCCTGGTCTGCCCTGCCATGACAATTTTGTCTTTAGCTTGCATTTCCTCGCACCAGGGTAAGGCTTGTACCCTCCCAATTGCGCTCTTCCGCCCGAAGCCGTTGGCACAATGTGGGGTGTCGGGTTTGGTAAGCGCCGCCCAACGTTCGGCGCTAACAGAGACCAGGTAGTACCGTCTACTGTTATACGGTAGCTCAGTCATATCTGACTAAGACCTGACTGACAAGGTAAGATCAATAGTCTTTGTTTTTGTGGTGTTAATTTGGAGACCAATTTGCCCTGAAACATTTTGGAGGTGGTTTATTTTCTCTTGGGCATCCGGGTGTGTTGAACTCAAAAGCACTATGTCGTCGGCAAAGTCCAGGTCTTCTAGAATTTTGTCGACCCAATGGATACCCATATTTCTGTTTGTGCATTTGCGCATGACCCAATCGATAACTATTCCAAAGAGCATCGGTGACAAGACACAGCCCTGTTTCACTCCTGTTTCGACTGAGAACCAGTCAGAGATGCCTGTTTCTGTTCTTACGCAGCAACGTGTCTCTTTGTAGAAAGATTTTATGACGTTGGTATATTTGGTAGGAAAACCATAGATGTTAAGTATATTTTAAAGAGAAGGACAGTGGATACTGTCGAAGGCTTTTTGAAAGTCGATAAAGTTGGTGATTAATTTCGACTGGAATTCTACAGAGTCTTCAATGATTATTCTGAGGGTGAAAATGTGGTCTATGCATGACCGTTTTGGTCTGAAGCCTGCTTGTTCTTCTCTGAGCCTTTCATCTATAGCCTTTTTCAATCTGTCAAGTAACATGCTACAAATATGTTTTCCTGGTACTGACAATAGAGTGATACCATGCCAATTATTGCAATCAGACATATTGCCCTTGTTAGGCAGTTTGAAAATTACACCATCTTTCCACTGTTGTGGTGGGGATTCGCTTTGCCAGATTTCATTAACAGCTGTAACAAACGTTGTAAGGTATTCTCATCTGCTGCTTTGAGCATTTCTTTTCATCTTCACCAACAGCTTTGTTCTTCAATTTTTTTGATGGCTGCTTTAATCTCTTCCATGGTGAATGACTCGCAGGAGGCATCTAGTGGGGGCATAATTTCTCCATCCAGGTTTGGAACAGTGTCAGGCTGCGGTCTATTTAATATTTCTTTGAAATGTTCTGCCCATCATTGCTTTTGAAGGTCATCGGATAACAGTTGATTACCTTGTTTGTCTTTGATGGGTATATTTGGTGTAGGTGAGTGATTGCATAGTTGCTTCATGATATGGAATATGGCTCTGTTGTTTCCAGTTCTGGCAGCTGCTTTGGCGTCGGAGGCCAGGCTGTGAATAAAGTTCTGTTTGTCTTTTCGTGCGCTTGATTTCACCTCTTTATCCAACATAGAGTATTTTTGCTTATGGGTTTCATATGTAGATGTGTCTTTTGCAGAAAGAAGTGTTAGTTTTGCTTGTTTTCTTTCTTGTATCTTCGTCCAGGTGTTATCGCTTAGCCACTTCTTCTTCTGTCTTTGTACGTAGCCGACTGTGTTTGTTGCAGCATTTAGCAAGGTATTTTTTAGGGAATTCCAATTTTCTTCAATGTTTTTAATATTCGCATTGCTCGATATACTTTCTTTGTTAGCATAGATGCTTTGTACCTCTGAATTGAATGCGAGTTGATGTTCTTTAGTCAGTAGGGATTGTGAGTTTATTTTCTTAATTATGGGTGATCTGTGCAGAGTCTTGAGCTTTATTTTTAGTTTGGCAATGCAAAGATTGTGATCACTGCCAGCATCTGCACCTCTGTAGGCTCTGACGTCTTGTACTGATGAATGGAATTTGGCATTAATGCAAAAATGGTCTATCTGATTTTTTGTGATGCTACCAGGCGAGTTCCATGTGATTTTGTGTATATCCTTTGTGCGGAAATAAAGTTTGCTACTATCAGATTTACTATTTCACAGAATTCTAGTAGTCTCTCTCCGTTTTGGTTCATATCCCCTAAGCCGTGAATTCCCATATATTATGTTTGTATAAATGTGTAAATGTTCTTTCATTTGCCTGTTAACAAAGTTTTGTTTTCCCTTGTTTTGTACTCAGTTATATGGAGGAGAAGTTGCAGGGAGACTGTTGACCTGCTTAGGCCACCTTTTCACATCATTTCGGCAAACTACTGGGTTCTCCCTTGGATCTGGAGATATTCTTGTGCAGAGAAAGGTACCTTGTGTTTTATAGTTCTGTCACTAATCAATGTTGAATGTTGTAGTTTTTACAGTGTGTGTTGTGTTGTTTTAGCTTAATAAGTATATGTATATGAAATCTGGGAAGGTTAACCCGGTCAACAAATGCCCGCAGAAGTCGGATGTGTCGTCCTAACGGCGCAAGAACGCAGCTCTGCTGTAAACAGGCACGACGCAATCACATCCGAAAAAAAAACTCCGGATGAACGCAGAAGAAGAAGTATATGAAATGAAGAACCAGAATTGCACTCTGGACATTCCCATATATGCTCCATCTGCTTCAGCAGTCAGTGAAGAGTTCCCGCTGATGGTGTATGTCCACCTCTTTTCCTCGGTATGTTGAGGGTCACCAAGACCATCTGCCCACTCTCTGCTTATTAGTTGATAAAGGCTATTGTGGTAATAGCAGTCAGTACATATTGTGCAATTCTCTTAATTAATGACACTGGCACATTTGATAAAATCGGTAGTAGCTATTTTCCATGCTTTATCCTGTCCCTAATGCTTTTAAACATGCATCTCAAAGATACGAGGGTGAATCAATAAGTAAGTCACGGTTCTGTTGAATGGCAGGTAAATGTAGTTGGTGTTTTCTACAGGTGTCATCAGGTGACAGCAACATCAAACTTTATATTCTCGTTCGTCAGGTGGCGCTACGTGTCTCATGCGCATGTGCTGCGCCATAAACAAAATGGCGACTGTACTTATTGAGTGTACAACCAAAGAGCACCATGCTGTTGTGCATTTTTTGTGGGCAAAAGGACAGCCTGCAAAGGACATTCATAAATAAATGCTTCCTGTTTATGCTGACAAATGTTTGTCCCGCAAAGAGGAGCATAGCTGGGTAGAAAAATGTTCTCAAGGATGCTCAATAATTGTTGCTGGTCGTCCTGTTGAGATTGCAACAGAAGCATCCGCGCAGCGGGTGGAGGAGATGATTAGAGGTGACAGGCAAGTAACGATAGACTCTGTAGCATCTGCAATAGAGTGCTCACATGGTTCAGCATACAGCAATTTGAAGAAAATGTTCAGGACTGCTGACTAGAGAAGTCTTGCTTCTTCATAACAATGCCAGACCACATACGGCTCAATTAACTCAGGAGAAAATTAACCAACTAAGGTAGGGAAGTTCTGGAATGTCCACCTTACAGCCCCAACTTAGCCTCTAGTGATTTCCACCTTTTTGGTCCACTGAAAACCCACCTTGGCGGGAGACATTTCATGAATGACACAAAGTTGAATGTGAAGTGAAAACGTGGTTTAGAAAACAGAAAACAGTTCTATGCAGCCGGTTTGGGAGGACTGATAAAACGATGGGATAAGTGCTTCAATGTTGGTGGAAATTATGTTGAGAAATAAAGGGACACTGTATGTATAAACAGGTTTCAAGTTGTTATCATATTTAGTTATTTTTCTACAGCCATTTGTGACTTACTTATTGACTTCCCCTCGTATTTCCGGAGATCCTCTATAAATATAATACAAGTATATCTGTTGGAAGAGAATACTGAAATGTTCGAACCTGTTCTGCTGCATGGCAGTGATTCTTGGAATGTCAGTGGACACATTCAGAAGATCTTGGAGGCAGCCATATATGGCAACCCACAAGGGAAGGCAGGGGAAGACCATGGGCCCCCGTGTCCTGGCACAAAAATAAAAACTAATCTTTGTCAGCCTTGACCCCCTCATAGACTCCATTCACTTTTTCCGAGGCCAAGCCATCTTGATCTTCTTGTGCATACTTGTATAGTGTGCGATGATAGAATCTTTGCATCTGTTTCTTGGTCTTCCTGTGTGTAGCCAGAACTTCTTTGGTGTAGGCACAAGGTGGTAGTTGATTGGTTTAATTCCTATAAGATGTCTCCCCGAGAAGGTAACCCGATCAACAAATGCCTGAAGTCAGATATCAGCCGAAGGGTGCAAATATCGCAGCCCTGCTGTAAACAGGCACAACACAATTATGTGTAAAACAACATCCCAGACGAACAAAGAATAAGGAGAATAAGATGTATGAACCAAGAAGAAAATGTAAAAGTAGAGTTACAATGAAATTGTGCTTGAAATAGTTACTGAATATAAACTAGATTTCTTCTGAGTTCTTTGTATTAAAGATTGTTTATCACAAGTATGGAAGTATCAACTGAACATATTTTTATGCATTATGGCACATATAAAACATGACTGTTGTTCATTGTTCATTTATATTACAGGCGGACAAGAAGAGGAAGTCATTTATTAAGAAATCCCAGCATGTGGGGAAAACGGCAGTAATGAAAGCATTAGACTTGAATGAAGCAGTCGCCACTGAGCGTGAACTTTTGATGGAGCTGAAGCAAGTTCAGTTTGAAAAGGGGGGTCTCAGAATGGCAGAAATTGACATGTGCATGAAAGTAGAGACAGATAAAGTGCAGGATGATATTGTCAGGTAAAAATTATTTACTCACTAGGTATAAACTGTACATTATTATAGTTTTGTTTGGTAAGTGCAGTGATGTATAACTTCGTGATGCAAGTTGTGTTCTGTTTTGCATGTTTCATTACATAGTGAGACATGGACAGGGCATGCTGATTTGAGGTAGAATCAGAGAGGATGTCAAACTTCAGGAAGACACTGGTGTTCATCCCAGTGATGTACCTTCACACATAGTTAGTTAGTTAGTCTTTCCTCTTGAGCCTAAGGCGGCGCATAGGGCAGAAGTCATGGCTCTCCATGTCTGGCGGTTTGCTGCTACCTGTTGTAGATCTTGGATGCTCACTTGGCCGTTGAATGAGCCTTCTCTGATGATGGTTCTGCACAGGGTCTCTCTTGGCCTTCCCCGTTTTCTTTTCCCTACTGGTGACACATAGCATGACTAATAAAATAAAAATGAAAGTAGCAACGATACGAAAGTCGAGTTTCACAGAACACTTGTGTTATTCTAGAAACCATGTGTTTAATATGTTCACGGACTCACCAAGAGAGTCTAGTGTTGTAGCAGACATTGTATATACACATGCTCACACAGGATGTACATAATGTGCATAAGCAGACAATGTCTTTCTCTGTCGCTCTCTCTCTCTCGCTCTCTGTCTCTCTGTCTCTCTCTCTCTCTCTCTCTCTCTCTCTCCTCCCCCCCCCCCTCTCTCTGATGGGGAATGGGTGTGAGATTCGTGGATTTGAAGGGTGTTATGTGTGGGTAGTTTGGTGTGGGGGTGTGTATAGGGATGTGTGGGGAGATATATATGTGTGTGTGGTGTGTGTGTGTTAGTAAACATTTGTGATTGTGATTGAGTATATGTATATAGTTAGTCGACAGATCATCCTCATTGCACATCGAACCATTCAGTCCATAAGTGCTCGGATCCCCTCAGCAAATCCGGCAGCATGTAGCGGCTAACGACACCAGTTCTGTGCTGGTTTATTAATCTTCTTTGACTTCCTGCGTAGTGTTCTTGGTTGGCCATGCCTCTTTTAATTTGCTGTTCTCGCAGTCTGACCATGGTTGTAGATTCGCAGCCATCACTTGGTTCTTGCAAAAGTCTTACTTCTCACAGAGCATTCAGAATGTCAGCATGGTCCATGGCGCGTTTGCCCTCCACAACAGCCATACCTGCGAGCTTGCCAGCCGCTTATTTCCTTGTACTCCCGCATGCCCTGACACAAAGATGAAAATAATCGTTGTCAGCCGAGACCGCTCCAGAGACAGCAACCATTCTCTTCGGGTCCACCCCGTCTCTGTCCTCTTTAGCATGCTCATTGAGTCGCTAAGGACACATGCCCTAGTGAATGTCTGTGTCTCGAGCCATGTTATTGCTTTACTTACTGCCATGACTTCCATAGTCAGGCTACTTGTGGTCTCAACAAAAGCACCAGAGTCCTCCTTCGCAACTCTCCCTCCGGCCTGCGCCATAAAGGCCCATTAGCTTCTCACATGTCAGACCACCGACCCATCTGTGTAAATGACAGCACCACCGTCTAGCGAATTCTCGAAAATCATCACTTGTACTTCCGCCTCCACAGCAGCCGGATTTTCTTGTCTGTATTTTCTGTCTAGTTGGATGCAAACTGAACGGGGCGTACATAAATATGTTGGCACTTGTACCCACTCCTTGCCAGGTTCTAAGTCCTCCAGTGAACACACCTGTTGAAGAATTGAAGAAGCTTGACCCATCCACGGCCTTCTTCTTTTTAACCTGCTGCCCTTCACCTTCCTAATTTCACTATGCAGTGGATGTTGTGTGTTGACTCTGAGGTTTTCATGTGCTCTGCAAATTTGTAGTCTGTCTTCAATGGTTGGAAAATCAAGAAGGTAGTGCATCGCCCTGCATGCTGTATCTCTTGTACATCCAAGAATAATGCGCATAGCTTCGTTTTGTATCCTTTCCATACTTTCTATCTGCTTACGGCTGAGAGTCAGGATCGCCATCACATACGCAAAAACAGACATGACCAGTCCCTCGTATAGGAGGCATAGATGGTGCTGCTCATCACCCACATCGCAGCCAACCCCCGTTTGGCCTTTGTTATCACCTGGTCTACTTGGTTCTTTCCACAGTCTCTGAACATATATTAACAGTTGGTGTTGGCGTGTTGACAATGTGATTATTCAAAGAGAACAATGTCACTGTTGCCTTTGTTGGATTGACCATTGCCCCAGCTTCAGCACACTTAGGCGTTTGTGAGTTCAGTTTGTAGTTCAACGGCAACCTGATCTCTATCCTTACCCTGACAACACACTAAAACATCGTCGGCATATGACAATGTCCTGCCCGGTCCAGTGATCTGCTCACTGGTGATTCTCAAAGTGTAGGCGTTGAACAGCACCGGAGACAATTGTGATCCCTGTGGTAGGCCAGGATATATTGTTGTTGGTTCCGACATCCAACTGCCACATCTAAAAACTACTTTCCATTGGAAGAGGGCTGCAGCGATCCAACTAAGGAGGAATGGACTTATCTTGAGTTCAAGAAGCTGACGCATTAGAAAATCCAATGGTACTCTGTTGTAGCACAGTTCCAATATAGAATCCGAGTATACCTGAGGCCCAGACAGTCACATTCAAGTCTAAAATGTCTTACCCCTCCGCTTGCATTGCTTGCGGCCACCATGTTGTCCGTGTCACCTTGTTTTGTTGACTGCCGTCCGCAGGGAACACACAAATTGTTCCAGTCATTTTGAAAAGACCGAAAGCCACAGAAACCACACATGCTGCAAAAATTCACTCAAAGATTGCTTCGCTCAATGCACGAAACTCCGTAGCATCGGTGCAGATCTTGAGAAGAAACTCCTAGTTTTACATCCTGGCACACAAATTACACGTAGGAGATGGATATTTTCATGAAAAGGGTAACGGTCACATAAACAACACACCGTCTGTCGCCATCTTGACCGGAAGTCAACTGAGTATATATATATATATATACAAGGGAGTGTGTATTTGTGTGTTATCGAGTGAGTGCGAAACTACGTTTGTGCAAATAATGTAAGTATGTATGCAGGTATGTGTTTTTATGAATATGCGTGTGCACGTGTGTCTTCATTCATTCATTGTCATCTTGACAGACGATAGTTTGTGCTTCAAAAAGGCATAACTTTTACACATGGTGGTAGTGACAGCTAAGGCCAATTCACGCTGTAAATGTTCGTTCACAGTGGATGCATGTGAATACGTGGTAATTTCCACCATCATGCACCATCTTACGCCTCACACGCTCGGTGTGTGACTTATCTGCAATAATTTTCTCCTTTCTTTATTCCATTTCTGATGTTTGCCCTCCATGCAACACGTTCAGCGGCGACTTGCTCCCAGTGTGCATTATCAATGCCTGTATCAATCATGTCCCGCTTACACACATCTTTGTATCATAGTAGAGGCCGACCCTGAGATCTCTTACCCATCTGTAATTGCACGTGTGTCTGCCTGTCTTGGTAATGGTGCATTGTTTATGTTTACAACGTTCGTTCATTCTCTCTCTCTCTCTCTCTCTCTCTCTCTCTCTCTCTCTCTCTCTATATATATATATATATATATATATATATATATATATATATTTCTCTCAGCCACTATGGTGGCCTACCTCCATTCCAAATAAGTGTGCATATATAGCTTAATTTGTTGAAGATTCATGATAATTACAGTTGGTTTGTCATTTTTATCATAGGTCTATTATGCCAATTGGACTGGAGAAAGGATTCCCAGAGAATAGTTTGCAGTTAATGATTCAGTCCGGAGCCATAGGATCACCGGTAAGAGGTTTTAATCTTGTAATAAAGAACGACTTGAAGTTAAATGAGACATAGAAGACTGTCAAATGAAAGTTCTCATACAAAATCAAATATTCTGATCAAAGTCTTTGTCAGTGAACATTTAAAAAATAGGGAACTGCATATTTTTCCAATTATTAGTCCTTCTTAAAAGTCATGTCAATTGTTTTATGTTGTTTGAATGCAATATTTTTGAATTTATGTTGGTTTATTTTATCTTGATACTTACTATATTGTAACAATGAAAATTAAACCTGGAGCTTCTGTAGATTTAAAATGAAGGATTAAATATTAATCTAAAACATGAAGGCCCCAACTAAATATGATGCAAGTCAATCAAATAAAGGACCATTGTTTCACACACCTGAAACTGCATCAGACATTTGGTACTAGGGCCATATTTGTATAGACCATCAGTGGTGTGTTCAGTAACACGCCGGTCGCCTTTTCTTCTCAAGATATTCTTTGTACTTACGTTTAGGCTAGTTCGACCTGGGAGTTTTGGTTGAATTGAGTGATTGATTGATTGATTTAGGAACCGACATCACAGCATTCGGGACATTCCCATAAGCGCTCCGTCCCCATCCTCAGCAGCCAGCGAAGAGTTCCAACACTAATAGTTCCAGTAGCAATCTGATTATATGTCCGTCTAGCCTTTCCTCTGAGCGTCGAGCATCGACCAGATCCCCTCGTCACACCTCGCTGTCTCATTCTTACTAGACTATGGTGATCCATCTGCTCCTCCAAGGTGTACACGTGCTCCCACAAGGCCGCAACCACGTCTGCCTTGTCATGCATCAATACTCCACCATGTTTTGCAGAGCCAGCCAATCTGTCTGCCTGTTCATTCCTCAGCACACCGGCATGCCCAGGAGAAAAGATCCAGGTGATGCTTGCTACCCGTGACCTCCGAAGCGAAGCAAGGCACTCTGCACGAAGCTTGCCCCTTCTCAGCATGCTTTCTGAGTCAGTTACAATCACAATGTGTGTATGTATCGTGTTTTCTATCCAGCGTAAAACTGCACTGACTGCCTCCACCTCCATTCTTAAGCTAAATGTAGTGTCATCATATGCCAGGCTCTCCTGCACCAAACGCCGACCATTAGTTTTTGCCAAGAACCCCCAGGCACTTCTCCTACCTCTCAACACTGACCCATCCGTGTAGATAATCACATCACCCGGGCGAGAATTTTCCTGAATTAGTTGCTGAATCTCCACTTCCGTGGCCCCTGCTGGCCACTCCCGGCTCAATGTTATTACAACTCTGCACAAGTCTGACTGCACGGCTGGCACTCTGACCCACTCCTCTCCTCGCCTGATGTTCTCCAAGGGGCACACCTGTCTGATCGTATCCTCAGCCTGAGCCATCCATGATTTCCCTCTTATCAGTCTCTGACCCTTAACTACGTCCAGCGCCTCATGCAACGGGTGATCTGTGTCTGCAGCTACTCTGAAGTATGCCTTCGCTTGCATCACCTTGTGCCTACCAGCAACAGTAGGCAGACCAAGGATGTAACGCATACACACTACTGGAGTGTCTCTGGTGCATCCCAGAATGACCCGCATCGCTTCATTCTGTATGCGCTCTAATTTCACCAGCTGACTCTTTGAGACAGTGAGCAGTCCTAGTCCATAATCAATCACTGAGAGGATCAAGTGCTGGTATAGTGTGAAGAGCATTCTCTGCTCTGTGTCCATTGCAGCCATAGTTTTTTTTTTGGTTGAATTGAATTCATCCAGTTATGGATTGAACCCAAGAGCACTGGGTAGGCAGGCATATGACCATCCAATAGACTACAGGTATCAGGGTTAGTTGCAGGCTGGGGAAGGCCCTTCAAGAAATGCTTAAAGAAATCTTTTGTATTTGGACATATGAAATAGTCAGCATCATTTATGTTTTGATGATGTGTACACTGAGTTATATACAGATTGAAACCTGAGTTGTCTTTTGAAAATGAAAAGTTCTTAGGAAACATTACCGCCAACACTTTTTGGATTGTCCATTATATTTGGTATTTTTGTGTCCATTTTTATCATATACCCTGTCAGTCAGCCACATTGGAAGATTGTTTATGCTTGCTTCTAAAACATGTCATGATTGTTATGCATAATGTTTGCTTGTTGTGTAGGTGAACTGCAAGCAGATTTCTTGTCTGCTGGGCCAGACTGAGTTGGAAGGACGGCGACCACCTGTGATGTTGAGTGGAAAGTCTCTGCCATCATTTCTTCCCTATGATGTTTCCCCGAAGTCAGGTGGTTTTGTGACAGGGAGATTTTTGACTGGCATCGGACCTCAGGAGTTTTTCTTCCACTGCATGGCATGATGCCGACTGCATGATTTATTGCCTGGCATATTTCGCACAACAGAAAGACTTGACAGCCATCAGTCAGTTTAAAATTACTGTGGTAGACAATTGAAATTACTGTGTGCTATACTGCGATTAAGAACAATAAATGCAAACATCAGTAGCTTTCAGTAAACAACGTGAACTTTATCAAACGTGCAATGGTCCAGGGAATTCTGCAGTACATGATCAATGTAGCAATCAAGGATTCGAAGCCGGTCGATGCAGTAATAAAGGCAATATTTATTTGCCGGAGTCGAACAGGTTACGGATTCACAAATCAATACATCAGTTTTTATTTATAATTACCGTGCCTGTGATGACCAGGCAGGCCGGTAAAGAAACTATGTTTAAGATTTGAGTCGTAAGCGATCGAAGACATTAAATGTCTATAATTATCATGTCCCGGTGCTTCTGTCCTTGGCTATCCTATCTATGCGTCAGCCTGTTTCAACTTGCTGAGTCCCGTTCCAATATTGTCGCATTTGTCCGTGGCTTTCTGATCGATATACATCTTGAATTAGTAGCCTCGTTCTTCTTTCTAATATCTGCTAGCCATCGGAGTAAGTGTCCAGCCAGTATATAAGTTCTCTCTCCATGCTGAGAATCGAATCAAGCTGCCTTGTCGTTCAAGCTCCAAGATCTGACTCCTTGTTGTTGTTGACAATGTTCCTGACGTATTCTGTCTTTTACGTCAGCCTCTTAGTTTCTACCACTATTTGGTTCGCGATTTTTCTACTAATTGTCTTTTGCGTAATTTCTACTGCACTGCTACTTGGCACTGTGCGAATATATTTATATTTCAGCTTGAAGTATTTATATAGTTAATTTACTTTATGTTGCGTGATTTCTGTAGTGCAATCTATTCTATTGTTTGTGTCTTCATTATTCAAGGTTTATTTACTTAATAATTAGACGTTTTTGTTATACGCAACATTCAAATATTTTCAAAGAGTAGATATTCAAAGAGTTCAAATATACACTGTGATCTGGCATCAGATCTTCATCTTGAGTCAAGATTCTTGAATGTTGGACACTGGCCTTCCGTGGAGTATGTAGGCGATTATTATTATTAAATTTAATTAAATGTCTGCAGCGAAGTCAATGCAGGCAAAGAGTACAACAATTAATTGTCGGAAAGATACCTTCCAGTCACATCGTCTTTGTAAGTACTCCGAGTAATTCGCGCATATATGAAAAAACGTGTAAAACATTTGTAACTTTACATTCTTCACTTTCTCTGAATTGACAGATTTTAGCGTGCCCCGCCATTTACGAATTCGTTTGTGATCAGCTGTCAGTTAACCAATGACATATGGGTGGATATGCACCGCTCCGGCGCTGTCATGATACATTCCTGGATACGGCTGGTGATTATATATTCAATATAAACTGAGAAAACATAGTAACAACTGGAAAGATAACTGGTAGACAGGACATAATAATACTAGATGGCCTGAGACGGTGGCGTGGAAAATTATCAACAGAGTTGATCCGGAACACCAAGGACCGAAATAGGTGAAGAGACATGAAAGCCTATGTCCTATGTCAGTTGGCAAGGCACATGATGATGATGAATTCTACTGTTATGTTTCATTACCATAATTTGTCAAGAATTACTCAGTTCAGGCCGATCTCTCTTCCGAACATCAAGGGCAAGATATACTTCTCAGTCATGGTCAGCAGAAGCATGACAAAGCGGTACAGAAAAGGGGTATCCCTGAGGTACCTGAGTACATTGAGCATGCTACCATGATCTGGAAAGCTATCCAGAGAGCAAAGACAGAGCATGCAAACCTTCACGTTTCAGTGCCCCACCAGATGTTGTGGCAGATTCTTAGGATATATTACATGCCCGTGGTGATCATAATAAGACAGTATTTCTCAGGGTTCACTCTTTGCTTCTCTAGCCGACGTTCACGACGAGATGAATCAACATCCAGGTGGATATTACAAAGGGGTGCACAATTTCTCCAATATTGTTCACCATGGCCATGTAGTAATTATGGATGTGGCACCTGGCTAAGCACAAGGCCAGAAATTAATTGAGAAATTCAGAATGTCGCCACCCAAGGCTTCGTGGACGACGCGACAATCCTGACACCACAAGATAGTGTAACACCAAGAGTAGGTGCCGTGATGTCAAATTACACATGTGTGTGTAAATATATATATTAGCTGGCCCGGCTTCGCCCAGGCTCTGGCGGGGATCTATCTGTCTGCTGTCTGTCTGTCTGGCCCGGCCCGGCTTCGCCCAGCTCCTGGTGGGGAGCATCTCATTTAATTCATATAAGTAGTCATATAAGTTCCCGTTCCCGACTGTGTCTGTCTGACCCGGCCTGCTTCGCCCAGTCCCTGGCGGGGATCTATCTATCTATCTATCTATCTATCTATCTATCTATCTATCTATCTATCTATCTATAGCCAGGGGACTTAACTTAAGATATAGCAATGCTACTAAAAGTTATGTCTCTTGTTTTATTTTTTCTTATGTTGAGTCATATAATTGCAAAATTAAATTTTAGTAAGTAAATAGATGATTGTACACTAAGAAACTATTACAGTTGGTTGAACAGGAATGAAAAGAAAACATTTAGAAAATGTTATCTCAATCGGATGGACCGTTTGCGAACACATAAAGAACGGACATGCATACACACACATATACATACATTCTTTTAATATATATATATATGTATATATATATATATATATGTATATATATATATATATATATATATATATATATATATATATATATATATATATATATTCATTCATTCATTCAGTAGCATGTCCTTTGCAGAACCTCGCTCTCATAAGAACCTTCAGGAAAACCTCTCGATTATAAGCAAGATTTCCCACGTCTGATACACCCATCTGGAGATCATCCGCCACATCCTGCACCCAGCTTCTTTTTGGCCCTCCTTTCTTCCCAGGCATATACCCCTCCATTATTGTTCTCGCCAAACTTTCGTGACATTTCAAGGGACCAAAATATTTAAATTTTCTTTGTTTTATCGTCTTTAATGCCGGCTTCCTGACTTAGAGGTTAGCGACCTTTCTCCGTAATCTCGTATACTCTCGTAAGTAACGTGATCTACGGTGAGAATCAGCAGTGGTTCGAATCGGGTCGGTAACTTACAGGGTATGTGAGCCGGCCGCTCAGAAAACAATGTATATATATATATATATATATATATATATATATATATATATATATATATATATATATATATATATATATCATCAAGTATGTATAAGTATAATCAATATATATAAAAGAGAATGTTTGTTTGTTTGTCCTTTATGCATTCCCGAACGATCCATTCAATTGAGATGAAATTTTCTACAGATGTTGTTCTCACTCCCACGGGTCCAACTGACATAATTAGTTAGTTTAAAAACAGTTTTGTACATAATAAAACAACATTAAAGGAAAGATGTATAATTAAAACTATTGCAAGGGGACTTAACAAAAGTTAAATCAAGGGACATTACTTTTAGTAGCATTGCTATATTATGTAATTTAAATAATTGTTGTATTTTTTATTAAAGTTTTATAAAATGTTTAAACAAGTTATCTACAGTCATATGCGGTATAAACAAAGTGATAAAAACTTTAAGGCATCTTCAAAGTTTTCGTCAACATAATGGATCTATTTTAGATATATGAATATTTTCTAACTCTTTTTATTTCTCTTCGACATCAAATTTAATGTTTTATTCTTCTACCATATCCTTTGAATTACGCCGCAGTCATACCAGCATTTATTGAGCGTTCGTGATATCTTGGTACGTTTACGTTCAGTAGTTTCAGGCTGCCCTTTTTAGTTATTGGAATGAAGATAGTTCTCTTCCAATCTTTTCATCATACTTCACTGAACGGGAGCTTATATGACTACTTATATGAATTAAATGAGTCGCTCCCCGCCAGGGGCTGGGCGAAGCCGGGCCGGGTCGTCTAGCATCTGTATATATAAAAGAGAATGTTTGTTTGTTTGTCCTTTGTGCGTTCCCGACCGGTCCATCCGGTTGAGATGAAAGTTTGTACACATAGTGTTCTCACTCCCGTGGATCCAACTGAAATAGTTAGTTTAAAAACATTTTTGTACGTAATAAAACATTAATTAAAATATTGCAAGGGGACTTTTAGTAGCAGTGCTATATTATGTAATTTAAATAATTGTTGTATTTTCTTAAAGTTTTATAAAATGTTTAAAAAAGTTATCTACAGTCACAACCGTTATAAACAAAGTAATAAAAACTTTAAGGCATCTTCAAAGTTGTCATAAAAATAATGCATCTAGTTTAGATACGTGAAAATTTTCTAACTCATCTTTTTATTTCTCTTCGACATCTACACTGAATAATGTAATTATTTTGGGAGAGAAAATTAGTTGCATATCCTTTGAAGTGTTTTCAAGTTCAGTATTTTGCCATTATATGTTTTATTCAATATGATTTCCCAGTACACATATAAATATAGTAATAGCATAAAATAAAAAGAGTTGGCCGCGTATGAGGTCAACATCAGGTTTTCCAGCATTTTGTTTTTCTTCGTGGGCAGTCGACACCCACACCATTTCATTCAACGTTGTTGGTGTGAAAGAGAACACATGGTGTGTGGAAGGACATTCTTAAGTTAATTAATTTTTTGTTCATACTTTATGCATACTATGTAAATATACATTGTAATTTGATGTTAACTCATTGCACACCGATTCGACACACAAACGCCCTGTTAAACAGACCTACACAAATACCATACACGCAGCACGCCTGTTAAAATACTAACAATACAAATGCAGAAGGTTTAACACTCAATAAAAGTTTTATATAAAAAAAATATCCTTTGAAGTACACCACAGCCAACCCAACATTTATTGGGTGTTCATGATATCTTGGCAAGTTTACGTTCAGTAGTTTCAGGTGTAAGAAAGAGAGTGCTGAAATGCAATGCAGAACCAGTTTTGCTGTATGGCAGTGAATCTTGGAATGTAAATGAACAAATTAAGAAGAAATTAGAAGCAACAGAGATGTGTTTCCTGAGACAAATGTTGCGAATTCCTTGGACTGCCAGAGTAACTAACAACGACTGCCTGAAACAGGCTAATGAAACTTGAACACTATATACAACAATAAGAAAGAGACAAACAGCTTTCTTTGGTCATGTAATGAGAAGAGGCATTGGAGAATATTGTGACAACTGAAAAGATCGAGGGGAAGAGAGGCAGACCAAGAGAAATGATGCTGGATGGATTGAGACGATGGCACGGAGGAATATCAGTAGCAGAGTTGATCCAGAAAACCACAGACCGAGATCTGTGGAGAGCCATGAACGCCTATGCCAGCTGGCAGGGCACTTAATGATGATGAGTTTCAGGTTGCCCTTTTTAGTTATTGGAATGAAGATAGTTCTCTTCCAATCTTTTGGCCATATACCATATTTCCATATCTTCTACTATATATAGTAGAAGCGAATGTTTGTGTGTGTGTCCTTTATGCGTTCCTGAACGGTCCATCCGATTGAGATGAAATTTTGTATAGATGTTGTTATCACTCCTGCGTGTGTGTGTGTGTCGTATTCTCCATCCAGCGGAAAGCTGCACTGACCGCTTGCTACGAACCCCCAGGCACTTCTCCTACCTCTCAACACCGACCCATCCGTGTAGATAATCACATCACCCGAGCGAGCATTATCCTGAATTAGTTGCTGGATTTCCACTTCCGTGGCCCCTGCTGGCCACGCCCTGCACTCCCGGCTCAATGTGATTCTAACTGCACAAGTCTGACTGCTCCGCTGACACTGTGACCCACTCCTCTCCTCGCCTAATGTTCACCAAGGGGCACACCTGTCTGTATCATCCGCCTGAGCAATCCATGACTTCCCTCTTATCAGTCGCTGACCCTTAACGGCGTCCAGCGCCTCATGCAACGGGTGATCTGTGTCTGCAGCTACTCTGAGGTATGCCTTCGCCTGCATCACCTTCAGCCTACCAGCTACAGTCGGCAGACCAAGACCTCCTCCAAATGACGACAGCGCCTCGCTGCAAGAACAAGTGTACTTTGACGCATGACCAACTAGACCAGTGTTTCCCAATCTTTTTTGTGCTATGCCCCACCTAAGCCTTTCTAAAATTCTTATGCCCCCCCCCCCCCCCCCCCCCCCAACATATACATACTTTTTAATATCCTAAAATTGAAATGTCCTAAAGAAACTTGAATGATAGGTTTTAGGAAGAAATCACTAGGAAATTATTGAACAAACAGTAAGTAAATTTTCAAAACATATAATGTAGAACTGAAATTCAAGTACAAAATATTTTAATGAAAGATTTGTCTGTATTATTTTAATTATTAGTAATTATTTATTATTTAAATTTAGTGAGATCCTTGCGCTTGATGATTGCTGCAAAGCGATTTTATGTCAGGTTCCAATTTAGTTAACTTCAGTCTCAAGTCTCCCCGTTTTGTTATATCCAGCCGATTTCTTTCTTTCTTTCTTTTTTAGCAGCAAATCATTTATGGCACTAAATCCGCATTCAGCTAAATATGAAGATGAAAACGGTAACAATAGTTCTCTTGCCCATTTAGTTGCTTTTGGATATTTGATTTCAGTTTCCTCACAAAGCCACGCCATCACGCCTTTTATATTAAATAAAGTTTTAATTGACTCATGAGTTGGCATTTCTGCGAGTTCTTCTTGATACTGCATATTTGAAATATCAGACAAATCCACTAACATTGGCTGCATCATCCAAGTTGGGAAATCAATTTGTTTCAAATCAGAAAATCTTTCTTTTAAATCAGCCGATACAATTTTCAGATGATCGACAATAACATATATAGCGATATCAGTCACTTCACATTTTTGGAGCCAATGAAACTTCAAAATTTTTGTTGTAAATATATGTCGGACATAATTCAATAAAGGTATTGAAACCAAATATCTTCGCTTTTGCATCGAAAAGAGGTTTATTGTTCCTTGAAGTTGTTTATTTAATATATTTAGTTTTTCAAAGATATTGGCTAAATAACTCACATATGCCTTACCATCGACCGTTAACAGATTTTTTCATTTCAGGTTTGTCGCTTAAAAAATCACTAAGGGTATCAAATAGTTCCATAAATATTTTAAGGCAATTCCCTTTCGAGAGTCATCTTACTTCAGTATGAAGTATAAGTCTCACATGGTCTTCATTTAGTTCTTCACAAAATAACTTGAAAAGACGTTCACATTTGGTACTAGCTTTAATGGCATTGATACATTTTACAACTAAATTTAATACTTCATTTAGAACAGACGAAATATTTTTCCCCGTGAATAACACCATGCACAAGAAGCATTTCTGGGTTCTCATCTTTCATCAATTTTAAGCAACCATGTTTCTTCCCCATCATATTTGGAGCACCATCTGCAGCACAAGATGTTATATTTTTAATTGATGTATTATTGGACAATGAACAGTAATTGGTATATTAGTGGGCAATGAGCAGTCAAGCTGAAAAACATCTGATGGCTGTAGAAATGTGGTTTCTGAGGAGGATGCAAAGAATAACATGGACAGACAGAAAAACCAATGACCAAATACTTTTTTTTTTTTTTAGCATATCCTTTACAGGACTTAGCTGTCAACACCAGCATCTTTCAGCTGTATGTTGATCTCTTGGCAAGATTACGCTCAGTAGTTTGCCATTGCTTTCTGAGCGGCCGGCTCACATACCCCGTAAGTTACCGATGTGATTCGAACCACTGCTGATTTGAACCGTCATCACGTTACCTGACGAGAGTATACGAGATTACGGAGAAAAGTCATAACCTCTAAGCCACGACCAAATACTACAGGAAACAAATGAAAATCGTAAATTGATTAGAGAAATTAGACGTAGACAGTCAAAATTGTTTGGACATGTTATGAAAAGAAATGAATTGGAGAACTTGGTGACAACTGGCAAGATCAAGGGGAGCAGACCAAGGGGAAGATCGAGAAGTAAATACCTGGATGGTTTGGTCACATGGCATGGTCGAGACAGGAACACTGAGCTGATCCACGATTCTGGTCATCGAGTTAAATGGCGAGTCATGACCGCCCAGGCTTTCCGGCATGGCACATGATTGATTGATTGATCGGAATTCCCTGAATGCAGTTAACTGTACTGGTAGTTTAGGCTCCCCTCTCCATGGGGTTTGTTCTGACATAGTTTTCAAAGGTAGTACTTGGCAGTATGCCCCCTCCCCTTTGAAAATAATGCAATCATTTTAAACTGTTGTCGATTAGTCTACCCTGACAAGTAGCAGTGTAGACGCAATGAGTCATATGTTGTGCTAATATGACGGTGTGGTCTCCTATAAATTAAACACAAAATCTAATTTTTAAAAAAATTATTATTATACGATGGTCACGCACTCCAGTCTACACCCAACGGTAGACGTCGTGTAGCACTTCCTATGGGAGAGCTGTGCTAACTACACTATACTACAGTCTAGTCCCTCATTTTTCGAAACCGACAAGCTTCCACACCCTAAGCTATAAAACCCGAGTGAGGGGACGTGTGTGATTAACTGGTACCAATCCGTCTATATTAGTTTTGACATATAACTATAATCTCATTTTATTTTTCCTCTGCTATGTCATCAGTCCTCGTTACGTTGATAGGTGAGGCTTTCTGCCTTAGTAGTGGTTGACGTATAAAATTCATATCAGTTTCCTTCCTTTTGTCGTGACGGTTATATGTTGAATATCAATTTAGGTCTGGCTATGCTCGCCTCATGCAGTAAGGAATGCTATGTCGAATCACTTTCAATATGTGACATCATCATTGTCGCCTCATGTGTTGACGGTAATCTAAAAAAAACTATAATCAATCTATTCCTGCCGAACTAGGACAATCATAATCTTAAGATATTTAAATGTAACCTATGAACTAGTAATTTATTAACTATGACGCAATTAAACCTGGAATAAAAAGAAAATCGCATAATATGCACATACTTTCATTGTGTCATGCTATTCAGCCCGATATATCATAATGTATAGTCTGTACTGTTTTTCGTCTGAACTGTAGCGTGTATGTGTTCAATATAAAATTTATCTACATTCTACCAACAAATATGTATGTAACAACTTAAATATGTTCATATATTATAAATCCTTCAACAATGGATGGCGTAATATGTAAAATTTATATGAATGATATGAACCTCTCATCGACCTCGTGATGAGTGAACCATGATGAAGAATTCACAGGAATGATAGATTAAATGTACGAATGACATGATCCTCTCATCGTCAGTGTGATGAGTGAACCATGATGTATAATCTGAATTTATGCATTCGTGAAATGAATGTGACGTGTGAATCTGTACAATGACGCGAAGTGTGAATGTGAGTAATGATTACACTCGATGATGTGACGTGTGAATAACCCGATGATGTGAAATGTGAATCGGAGTAATCATGTTATATGTGAATTCCATCTATGACGTGATATGTTAATCTGATCGAAGATTCAAGATGTGAATTCGACCTCTAATGTGAAATACGAATCTGATTAATGACGTAATGACCAATGATATAACAAGTGAGACTTATCTAAGATGCAAGATGTGAATTTGACCGATGATGAAACATGCGAATTAGATCAATGATGATACGTGCGAATTTGACTAATGATGAATGTGAATTTGATCATTGGTGACAAATGTGAATTCGATCAATGATGTGAAATATGAATGAATAAAAGTTCACATGACTAAAGTAAATATGTAAATAAGTTAAATTAACTAATAATAACAAACACTGGTGTCACTCCATAAATACCTCACGCAGTTCCTGACGAAATTGGAAAGTTCTAGCAAATTGTCCAAAGTCCATGTACACAATATTGAAGCGAAAACAAATGCACTGACCACATCAAAAGTCCGTTGATCACTATAACAGCATCGGCCCGACAAATATTGTCCGTGTCTTCTGTCAATGAATTAAATCAAAAAAAATATGTATATATCTGACGATATTTATATGCAACTAATATATATTGGAATGTTTATTGTGTTTGTATAGAAATTCTATTTGGGTGTCTACGAAATAAAATAAGCAATCGGCCTGTTTCACTACATTTTTGCAAGCAAACAAATAATATGAAATGTGATAGCAGATAGGAATTCTAGAGTCTACTAAGAAGATCTGTAAGGTATTATCCTTGCCTGGAATACGATATATCAACTCTTGAAGAGTAATCTGTAAGGACTTGTAAAGAAGATAGACCAGAAATATCAATGGAATATTCGGATTGAACAAGAATATTCTACCAAGCAAATATTTATAGAATTTATTAACGCTCTCTGTTATTCATAAAGTTAACAACAAGTGTCTGAAAAGTAGAGAAAAGGATTTAATTTGCTATCATGAATTTGTAAAAGAATAACAGAGATAGTGTGAAAAACAGTTACGAAAAAGTTGCCTTCGTATCAGCGAAATTCAGAATGAGTAATTTTGTAAGAATCTAACTTCTTATTTGTTAGTGTAATGTGTATGTAGTGAAATATGCGCTGATATATTTAGCTAATACTCTTATTCATTCCATCCTTTCTTATTCCTCTCTTTTTTTTCTTTTCATTCTTTCTTTTCTTACTTTTTCTTTCTTTCTTTCAAAATTATGATGTCTCTTTTCTGAATGAATGCCATTATTTTTATATGTTAACTTTGTTGACTTGAACAATGATATAGTATTCACTCGTGTGTATAATGTGTATGACATTATGCTGTAGTGAGATAAGTTTGGTATATCTGCCACACAAAAAAGGCAAGTAAATCTGGCAAGTAAAGACAAGTGTCTCTTGTTTTCTGTAATGTTCTTTCCATTTACGTAACCAGTTCGTAGAATAATTATTGGTTTGTGCGCAAATGTCCGTGACATATTTCCTGACATGCGAGTGAAAGTTTGTAAGATATTTCTTGACTTCTGCGTAAATTTTTGAAATGGCGCAAGCATAATAGGTGAGTATATGTTTGTGACGTCACAATTATAATAGGTGTGGGGTGATTGAATGAGCATCAACATATGAACAATCAATATGGTTATGACTTTCCGTTGCCATTGTTCTGTGTAATGTATATGTTGTATGTTAACATTAGATGCACTTTTGGCTAGTGTTATCACCTTTGTTCTGTTTTTATGTGGTTTCTGTTGATTCTTTTGATTGGTTTTATTTATTGACAAATGAGAATGTCTGCTAATTTGATTTTGTTGTTCAACACCACGTGTTGTAGAATTAGTATCAACTTTCACATGATTGGATTCGTTTACGTTATGAACTTTAGGAAATAAATATTTTTGTGTAATTATGTCGTCCCTCTGTTGTGTTATAACATATTTTGTACATGTCAATGGGGACTGTGTGTTGTCATTTGAAGTAACCTGTGTTAATTGCCTATTTTCTTCTTCTTGCGTCTCTTGTATACGGGTTCTTGCGAGTGCATTGGAAAGTCTGGGTTCGATCGTTACTTCCTGAGCGTAATCTATGACATTAATGATATTCCCAATTATCAACCCAGCACATGGGTTTGGTCAGATTGCTGCACATATTTTTCCCTTATAATAGGGACATCTTATTGAGATCCATGCGGTCTTGTATTTTTCTATAGTACCTCCGAATGTTCTGCAAATAGCACTTTTACCTGTGTAATCTCTTTTATTCACTAGTTTGTGGTAAACTCCCGCAACGGATGCCCCTGTGCCTCTAAAACAAGTTGTTGGCGACCCATTAACCCATGCTTGGTGGATCTTAAGAGTGCCTTTCTTGGTGTACACTGCGTTAGCTTCATGTATCTGTCTCTTGTGGCCGCATGTGAAACTAACATCATTATGGTGTTCCCTATATACTTTACCTGCTCTGTCATTGTGACATGTCTCTATCATGGCTGCATGAGCGTCTTCTGCATCCATCTGAGTCGCTACTAGTGTGTGTGTGTGTGTATGTATATATATATATATATATATATATATATATATATATATATATATATATATATATATATATATATATATATATATGATGCTCTAGCTTCCTCCCATGTCTTCATCATCTTACACAATCTTGAGGTATGGCCGTACGCTAAACATGTAAAGCATGTCGAGGAACGTCTGATTTGCTTTCGGTGTTTGGGTCTTAAATTTCGTTCTTAACACAGCAGCATCGAGACTGAAATGCGACAGGACCCTATCTCGAATGTATTTATAGTTGGTCCGTAAGTTATCAGGGATCAACTCTACCACCTTTAAAGGCTCTAACGCGAGGTGACGGTGGAACACGATCGGCCAATCCTGTTCAGGAATCTTGTAGAACTTGACCAGAAGCTCGAAATTAGTAATCCATGCGGAGACCGAATCCCCTTGTGTGAATTTCTTGATGAGACCCTGGTACCGTTAAATAGGATCTGCAACCTTAACTTGTATTTTCGCTCGCTCGATCCATCTCCAAAGTCTTAACTTTCAAATTGCCTTCAATTTCCTTTTCTTTCACTAATACTTCAGTCGCTAGTTTTTCTTTCTCAAATGCAGGCTCTTTTTCATTGCTTTCCTTTTCAAATGCAAGTTTCTCCCTTTCTAGCGCCAATTATTTCTCCGTAATTTCTTTCTATGCTGCTAATCTTTCTTGTTCAGCTTTTTTGGCTGCTGCCCTCTTCTCTTTCACCTGCTGCCTGCAGTTCTTTCGCTTCTTTCTCTGCTGCTAATCTTTCTGCCCTCTCTTCCCGCTGTTGAGACTGGAACTCATTAAACTCTTGCTTCACCCACTTCCTGTGTTCCTGGCGGTCAAACCAGACTTTTCACCCATATCCATAAAGTCTTGCAGTGTCGACATGTTGTCCTAATGAGCTGCAAATTATATAGCTAAAGTACAAAATATATGCGCGCAATTCACAATTGACAAAATGCAAATGCGTTGGGAAGATAGCAGTAAGTGTATCAAAAGATATACAATGTTGAACGAAATGATAAAAAAAATCAACAATGTTGTAAAACGAACTTAATGAACAAAGCAGTAAGCCTAGCGTGAAATAAATATCGTCCCAACTCGTTACAAAATGTAAACTCCAGAAAGTAGGTAGAAAATTATAGTAAATATAGGAACACTGAGCTGATCCACGACTCTGGTGATCGAGTGAAATGCCGAGTCATGACCGCCAACGCTTTCCAGCATGGCACATGATGGATGGATATTATTGACATCTAAGTAATTTTTTTTAGCTTCCTATATATATCTTTGGAGGTAGCGGTGCTTTCTAATGATTTACAGAACAACATTTCTTCAGCAAAATCACCCTTATCAATATATCTCACGTAAGTTATAAGTACGGCCTCACTGTCTCTCAAAGTTGATTCATCCATTTGCACCGAGAATTTTCTTGTTGTCAGCTTTTCAACAAGTTGTATTTCAATATCCTCACTAATCTATTCTACTGCTAACAGTATTGTTACTTAGTGGCATAGCTTTAGCGTCTTTTTCATCTTTTTCCGGATTCATTTAACAGACACTTATTTCAAATTAACACCAACGGCGAATGCTGAGCGTTACTGCAAAACACTGCAGAAACTGAGATCTCGGCACTAAGCATTTCGTGCCATTCTGAACAAATAGCGCAAAATGCTTAGTGCCGGCCCAGTATAACCAGTAGTTCAACTCTAACGTCTAACAATGAAATCATGGCTACTAACATGGCTGACAGAAGTTACTTATACTGGACGTTTACCCAGCTCGAGTAGCGACTGAGAGTCGTCATACGGTTAACTCAAACTCTAGACGAGTCCATTTTCGAATTGCCCCCCTTAACAATCGAATTGCCCCCCTGTGGGGCTTGGGCCCTGCCAGACGACATCTCGGGGTAAATAATATAATTCCAACAATGCAACTTGATAACAGAACACGGCTCGTAAACAACAGTCGTCAAATGCAGGTTTAAGAAGCCAAACCTGAACTGAAGAAGGAAATCTATTTCAATGGACTTTGAAAGTTGAAACGGTGTTTATTTTCCGCAGTGCTCCGGCTTGTAACAATAACAATAATAAATAATAACATACTGTGCCTGTTCTGACCAGGCGGGCAGTATTACAATTAGAATTAATATTAGTAACATGTCCAAAGCCATCTACACTCGAGTTCTAAACAATGTCCTTGCCCATCCATACGGCGTCCTTCTCTCTATCTTCGCAATGTCCTTCTGCCAATTTTCAGACATCCAGATTCTGTGTTTGTCTGTCTGTTTATTTGTGGCTTCGATGCACGTTGTGTCCATAGATTGTTTCGTCCATTCCAATTACTAATTCAGCCACTAATGCGATATAAAGCCTGTGCTTAGCCAACCGATATTTCCCAAATCAACATGAGCTGCTGCTCCAAAGAATCTCCCAAGTCGGCCTGCCTTTGTTGTTTTTCACAACCTTTGATGACGTTTCTGCGTTGACACGTCATGTGCTTGGATTTCTTAGCATTTTGGTTTTGGGATTCTCTGATATTTCTACTTTATCTTATTGCGTCACACCTGCTACTTGGCAGGCCCCTACGTTGGGAAACACTGAACTAGACACTCCAATAAAAGTGTCTTCATTTCATTAGTCATGTCTATCATACACATGAACCTACAACTATGGAATACGGACATAATTTGTATCAAACCATTGAGATAGCACCATAGGTCTCATATTTTACATTAACCCAGCATAGGTCAAATAACAAACACACAAACACATTGGACCGTAATTTTGTGTTAAATATATTAACAAACGTTTCTTCTTCTTTTTCTTCTTCAACGTTCCGAGCCATTGAGGTTCTTTTCTGCAGATACAATCCGTCTCCATTCGTCTCTCTGGCTGACTTTCTCTTGCCAGTCGTTGATTCCAAGTGCTGTATATATATTATCTCTCCACCGTCTTCTTGATCTACCTCGGGGTTTACGGTCATTTATTTCCTGAGTGTAAGCGAGTTTTGTTTCCCTATTATCTTCCATTCTTTCTATATGCCCCAGTCATTGTAGTCTATTAGCCTTCATGATACCAGTGATTAGCGGGGAATTAAACAGATCATAAATGTCTTTGTTACTTCTTCTTTTCCACTCTCCACTTTGTGTATCCCTAATGGGTCCAAAGATGCGTCTTAAAACTTTGTTCTCAATGGTTTGTAACGAGGCTTCGTCTCCTTTCGTTATACTCCATTTTTCAGAGCAATACAGCACAACTGGTCTGATCAGTGTTTTGTATATTTTGATCTTGGTGTTACTGAGATAGCACATTTGATTTTAGTAGATGTTGTAGTGCATAGTATGTCTTATTTCCAGAATTGATTCTAGTTTGTATTTCTTCCCTTATGATGTTGGAGCAGTTGAAGATTGTACCCAGATCTTTGTACGTTTCCATTCTTTTAATCGTCATATTATATATTTGTATGTGGCCAGAGTTTTTAGCCATTCCTTCTCTTGAAATTACCATATATTCTGTCTTATCTTGGTTGATAACAGCCCCATCTGTTGGGCTTTTTCCTTTAAGTGAGTGAGTCAATATTTCCAATGTCTTTTGTTCATTTTCCCCTATAATATCTATATCATCTGCATAACCAAGCAGCTTGGATGTTCCTCCAATATCACAATCCTCCTTTACCTTCCTTACAACAGTCTCTAGATTACAGATTGAAGAGTAGCGGCGATAGTGCATCACCCTGTTTCAAGCCAGATGTTATTTGGAAAGGGTCTGATTTCCTGCCTTTATATGTTACTATATTATAAGTATCTTCCATGCATAGTCTGGTCATGTTTATTAACTTCCTTGGTATTCCAAATTCCTGCATAGCATTCCATAGACTATTCCTATGGACACTATCATAAGCCTTTTTAAAATCCACAAAAATGTTATGGAGATCTCTGTTATATTCCCAATTTTTCTCGGCTATTTGTCGTAAGATAAATATCTGATCTATTGTTGATCTAAACAAACGTTTAGAGAAGAGAAATGATTGGTCGGTTTTAATACTGTACACGTACTACGCAGAAAATCAATTGGGGAACCCGTTGAGGCCACAGGAACAGTTACATAAATAAACACCCAGTGAAGGCAAGGTCTGACCAAGAATACCTGTGTCCGGCAGACGGGTTCAGGACAGCGAGACAGGAAGGACAGAGAGAGTTGTGCTTGTATTCTCTGACTGTTGTGAGATAGCGTGGCTGACTAGTAGAATGGAGTGTGTTTAAGCTGCGACAGAGAGAGAGAGAGACATGTTGTATTAATATAAGATGTGTAATGTATATACTTCGTCTTGTGATAATGTACGCGGTGCACAGAGTTAAGCGCGCCACTATTCACTAATGTATTTAATGTAAATAGTTTACGTGAATAAAAGGTTTACTTCACGTGGCCGAGTGTGAGAGTCCAATCATTGAGAGTGTATGATTGTTTCATCCCCTGTTCTGAAAGAGCGAGCCAAATGTCCATATAATTTAAGACCATGACACACAGCATTACGGTCCGATGTGTTTGTGTGTTTGTTATTTGACCTATGCTGGTTTAATATAAAATATGAGACCCATGGTGCTATCTCAATGGTTTGATACGAATTATGTCCTTATTCCATAGTTGAAAGTTTATGGGTATGATAGACATGACTAATGAAGAACTTGTATTGGAGTGTTTAGTTGGTCATGCGTCGAAGTACAATTGTTTCTGCAGCGGGGCGCTGTCGTCATTTGAAGGTGACAGGTTCGAATCCCGGTCGGTAACTATAGCTTTCAAATGTTATGTTGTCTAATGCGTCCTCTAGTCTCTACTTCCTTCTTCTCCCTCTGTGAACGCCAAACAATACTCTGTGTGTTTATTTATGTATCTTGGTGCCGCGTGTAGAATGTTTTACGCTCCTCAGGAGTGCATCTGTGTAGATTTGTCATCTGGATAGATTTGTATGTCATACGATGAGCCTATTCACGTGTTTATGCTCATCAGTGCATATGCCTTTATACACCAGATTTATCCTTTCAATAAAATTGTCATTTGATTGTTCAGAGTAATTTTGAGAAGATAACAGGAAATTAAGTTTCATATACTCATATGACACACGCTACTTTGGCGACACAAGAAAACACATTTGTCAGTTGACTTCACCCTGGGAAGCAATTCCTTTGCAATAGTATTAACAGAAAAAGGAAGGAGGTTAGAATGGCCGAATAGATAAGAACGCTCGTTCTTGAACTTTCGGTGCTTTGATATCGAGGTAGCGGGTTCAGTTCCTAACTGGTCAGTTGGATTAAAATGTTGACTTCTCGTCCTTGACTTGGGGATGTAAATTACAAGTACATCAGAAGTCGGAGTGGTTTCGCCTGATGGCGAGGGACACTGGTAATAGGGAAAGCTAATCCACACACAAAAATCAGTCCAGTATACTAGTAGCACATGAGTAGACTACTCTTACATTCAAGGCGAGCCAACGTACACAAAAAAAAAAAAAAAAACGAAAACTAATAAACAAAATATCTTGATACATTTTTATGGTGTAATAAAATTATTTGTGGAAATTAAAACTGTCAGCCTGGATCGATGCAGCAACTATCCATCCCATGGTGAGGGAGTGCACATCATCAATCCACATCCAGCATAATTGTTGTGCCTCCACCTCCTCTACGGCTGCACCTTTCCAGTGTCCACACCTGTTTCTAGTGCCTTTCTTCTCATACCATGACCACAGAACAGTGTGTCTTTTTCTTATAGCTGCGTATAATGTTCTCCTTTTATTAGCCTCTTCTAGGCAATTGTTATTGCTATGACAGTCCTGGTATTCGTCTCAAGTGCCGCCAGGCACACCTAATTTGTTTGTTCCCATTCCAAGATTCACTGTCATACATTAAAACACCCTCGATATACCATTTTAGTATTCCCTTTTTGATATCCAATAGAAATGACTTACTACATAAGACACTTTTCATCTTCTGAAATAGAACTTTTGCTTGACATATTTTATTCTGTTATTAATTTTGTCACCAATCTACCATCTGATGTTATGACTGGATGCAGATTTTGTTTAATTTATTGAGGGAGAGAGAGAGAGAGAGAGAGAGAGAGAGAGAGGTTGAACCCAGTGCAATGAATTCGATTATCTTTTCTTTAACTCCTTTTTATTTAAAACAAAAGACAAAATAGCACACTGACCATTGCTTCTCATTAACTTTCAAGGCATAATCAGTCGTCAAAAGTCGTATGTCATGTTGTATGTAAGCGTGTAATAATGTGTGGAGTAATAACACTAAGAGAGTCCTTTCTTTGCACTCTCTAGACATTATAGTAACAGAGAGTGCAAAGAAATGACTCGCCTTGAATATCAACGATAAATGGTGACACCAAAATGTGACATAGAATTAGAAGGGAAAGTTCTTAACCAAGTGGATAATTTTAAATACCTAGGAACATTTATAACATCAGATGGAAGATGCACAACAGAGATTAAGAGCAGAATAGGGCAAGCCAGAGTAAATAGCAATGAGTGCCTGAAACAGGCTAATGAAACTAGAACACTATATGCAACAATAAGAAAGAGACAAACAGCTTTCTTCGGTCATGTGATGAGAAGAGGGGCATTGGAGAATATCGTGACAACTGGAAAGATCGAGGGGAAGAGAGGCAGACCAAGAGAAATGATGTTGGGTGGATTGAGACGGTGGCGTGGAGGAATATCATCAGCAGAGTTAATCCAGAACACCAAAGACCGAGATCTGTGGCGAGCCATGAACAACTACGCCAGCTGGCATGGTACTTGATGATGATTATGTAAGGACAGAGAACACGGATTAAGATACCGAAAGCATACGGTGACGGTTTAAAACAATTATAGAATGAACAATGTAAAGCAAAGACAGAACACGATTACGTTAACCTATTTGTTTACGTGGCGGGGGCGCTGGCGAAGTTGACAGCCAACTCCACTGGTAAATATCATGAGCACCACTGACGCCTGCTCGTCGCTTGTCAGAATGAGGGCGATTGGCCGCCTGCTCCTCCTTGATCTCACAAAATATGATGACGCAATCACACCTCAGACCCGTAGCAGGAAACTACTTCGGGACAACAAATAGGTTGTTTATGCGATTACAGACGGGCGACCGTGCGTTTGTTGACTTAGAATATACCCACTCAAGCGGAAAGTGGGACATAGTAAGAATCTTCCCCTGAACCCGGACAAGTGTTGAGGTATCTAGTTACTAGTCATCTAGTGATTGGGACCTCACCATGTAATATCCCAAAAGCAGCAATGGTAATTCAACAACAAGAAAAAAAGCGATACGGGTAATTCTTGGCCCCATGGGGATACGCCTGTTGTAAATATTCACAGGGAAGAGACAACTCCTTTAGTGAATAAAAAAAATGTTTTGCATATCCTTTACAGGACATCGCTGTCAACATCAGCAACTTTCAGGTGATTGTTGATTTCTTGGCAAGAATACGCTCAGTAGTTTGTCATTGCTTTCTGAGCGACCGGCTCCATACTCTCATAAGTGACTGGCGTGACTCGAACCGCTTCCAATTCTCGTGCGCTCACGTCAACCACGAGAGTATTCGGGGTTACGGAGAAAAGCTGCTAACCCCTCGGCCAGGGAGGCCGGCATAGTGAATAAGGAAGTGCATAATGACGAATGCATCCCAAATTCTTTACAAAGGGTGCATTCTGACAATACTTACCTGAAAAGTAGAAGGAGAAGTCTAAGAATTGGTACGTGGCACGTACACACCCTATATCAAGCAGAGAAGTTTGATAACCTTATTGCCGAAGCAAAAAACATGAACTTAGATATCTTAAGCGTATCTGAAACAAGATGGACAGATACAAGTTATATAAGGAGAGAAGATTACATATTCGTCAACTCAGGAGGTGATCATTACGAGGAGTAGGAATTTTAATAAAACGAAATTTAGAGAAAAATATTAGTTGATTCTGGACTCATAAAGATAGGATGATACTTCTCAAGATTAAGGCAAGACCGTTCAACACAGTAATTCTTCAGACATATGCTCCAACAACTGATTATAGTGATGAACAGCTAGAAGAATATTATGAAGACCTACAACAAACACTGAAAGTTGTAATATCATCAGAGGTCCTAATTGTCGTGAGTGACATGAACGCAAAAGTTGGGGAAAAAATATAAGCAGATAGTATGACAATTCAAGAAACAAATGAAGATCGTAAACTGATCAGAGACATTAGACGTAGACAGTCACAATTTTTTGGACATGTTATGAGAAGAAATGATTTGGAGAACTTGGTGACAACTGGTAAGATCGAGGGAAACAGACCAAGGGGAAGACCTAGAAACAAGTATCTGGATGGCTTGGCCTTGTGGCATGGTCGAGACAGAAACACGGAACTGATCCACGACTCTGGTGATCGAGTGAGATGGCAGAACATGACCGCCCACGCTTACCGGCATGGCACATGATGGATGGATGGAGTATGACAATACAGAAACGACAGAGCAGACCGGCTGATACAGTTCTGTGAAGAAAACAATCTTATTGTTTGCAACACATTTTTTCCAACATAACCCTAGGAAACTGTATACGTGGAAAAGCCATGGAGATAGAACAAGAAACCATATTGACTACATTATGATTAGAAATAGATTTTAAAACAATGTTAAAAATGCCAAAACATACCGGTGCTGATATAAATTCTGACCATAATCCTGTAGTCTTAAAATTATAAATAAAACTTAAAAACCCAGGAATAAGGACATCGAAGACACCCCAAGTAGATATATCGGCATTGAAACAACCAGGAATAAATCAATAATACCTGATTGAAGTAAAAAAATAGATATGATGGGCTAATCATTGAAAATATGGAACAATATAGACGTGAAAATCCTGAGGATAAAATTAAAACAAAATGGGAAAGTGTAAAAACCAGTAAACAGATTGCAAATACCACCTTGTCAGTAAAAATAAATAAGAAAAAAAACAATTATGGTTAGCTGATGAAATCTTGAGTAAAATGACTCAAAGAAAGAAAGCAAAGAACACTCCAGAGTATAAATTACTAGATAGAGAAATACGTCACATGTGCAGAGTTGCCAAAGAAGATTGGTTGCAGAAACAATGCAAAGAAATAGAGGATCTGGCAATAAAACACAAGTCGAAAGAATTACATGAACATATAAAAAAGATTTACAAAGAAGAAAAATAATATAACGGGAAACGGTCGTATCAGAGGAAAACGTGGAGAAATTATAATTAATAACAATGACATATGAAAGAAAACAAGCAAAACTAACACTTCTTTCTGCAAAAGATACATCTTCATATGAAACCCGTAAGCAAAAATACTCCATGTTGGATAAAGAGGTGAAATCAAACGCACGAAAAGACAAACAGAACTTTATTCACAGCCTGGCCTCCGACGCCAAAGCAGCTGCCAGAACTGGAAACAACTGAGCCGTATTCCACATCATGAAGCAATTATGCAATCACTCACCTACACCAAATATAGCCATCAAAGGCAAACAAGGTAAACAACTGTTATCCGATGACCTTCAAAAGCAACGATGGGCAGAACATTTCAAAGAAATATTAAATAGACCGCAGCCTGACACTGTTCCAAACCTGGATGGAGAAATTACTATTCCCCGACTAGATGCCTCCTGCGAGTCATTCACCATGGAAGAGATTAAAGCAGCCATCAAAATATTGAAGAACAATGAAGCTGTTGGTGAAGATGACATCTCAGGAGAAATGCTCAAAGCAGCAGATGAGAACACCTTACAACGTTTGTTACAGCTGATTAATGAAATCTGGCAAAGCGAATCCCCACCACAACTGTGGATTTTTTTTTTTTTTTTTTTTTCCCGCGTTTCCATCCTGTTTCAGGATATTGCGGTCAACACCAGCATCTTTCAGCTGTATGTTGATTCCTAGGCTAGATTACGCTCATCAGCACGCCACGACTTTCTGAGCGACCGGCTCCATACTCTCATAAGTCACTTTTGCGATTCGAACCACTGCTAATTCTCGTCGCGTCACGTGACGAGAGTATTCGGAGTTAGCGGAGAAAGCTGCTAACCCCTCGGCCACGGAGCCGGTTACAACTGTGGATAGATAGTGTAATTTTCAAACTGCCTAAAAAAGGCGATATGTCTGATTGCAATAATTGGCGTGGTATCACTCTATTATCAGTACCAGGAAAACATTTTTGTAGCATGCTACTTGAGAGATTGAAAAAGGCTATAGATGAAAGGCTCAGAGAAGAACAAGCAGGCTTCAGACCAAAACGGTCATGCATAGACCACATTTTCACCCTCAGAATAATCATTGAAGACTCCGTAGAATTGCAGTCGAAATTAATCACCAACTTTGTCGATGTTCAAAAAGCCTTCGACAGTATCCATCGTCTTTCACTTTGGAATCTACTTAACATCTATGGTTTCCCTACCAAATATACCAACGTCATAAAATCTTTCTACAAAGAGACACGTTGCTGCGTAAGAACAGAAACAGACAACTCTGACTGGTTCTCAGTCGAAACAGGAGTGAAACAGGGTTGTGTCTTATCACCCATGCTCTTTGGAATAACTATCGATTGGGTCATGCGCAAATGCACAAACAAAACAAATATGGGTATCCATTGGGTTGACAAAATTCTAGAAGACCTGGACTTTGCCGACGACATAGTGCTTTGGAGTTCAACACACCCGGATGCCCAAGAGAAAATAAACCATCTCCAAAAGGTTTCAGGGCAAATTGGTATTGATCTTACCAACAGTTCAGATGACACCAAATTAAACAGATACGTTCTTGAAAAAGTCAACAGCTTCACATACCTAGGAAGCAAAATGACATCTACAGGGGACTCAACACCAGAAATATCATCTAGAATCGCACTGGCATCTGGTGCCTTCAATAAACTGTCAAACATCTGGAAGTCAAAGACACTCAGCAAACACACAAAACTTAAAATCTTCAACTCTTGTGTGATTCCAGTGTTAACATATGGATGTGAAAGTTGGAAATCAACGGTAGCTTTAGATAAAAAATTAGATAATTTTGAGAACAAATGTCTTAAAAGACTTCTAAACATCCACTGGACAGACTTCAGAACCAATACGCAAATAAGACAAGAGACTAAGCAAGATACAGTATCCAATTTTATAAGAAGACGCCGTTGGAACTACATCGGCCATGTACTCAGAATGGACAAGACAAGACTTCCCTACCAAGCCCTCATATGGTCACCAGTAGGGAAAAGAAAACGGGGAAGACCAAGAGAGACCCTGCGTAGAACCATCATCAGAGAAGGCTCATTCAATGGCCAAGTAAACATCCAAGATCTACAACAGGTAGCAGCGAACCGCCAAGCATGGAGAGTCAGGACTTCTGCCCTATGCGCCGCCTTAGGCTCAAGAGGAAAGACTAACTAACTAACTAACATAATAAAAAGATGGACAGAGTACACAGAAGATCTATTCTGGGACAACAGGGTCAATAGACCAACATTGTATAATACTCAAGATGGACCAAAAATGTTAAAGGCTGAAGTAGAAAAGGCTATTAAAAAGATGAAAGAAGGAAAGGCTGCAGGTCCTGACAAGATAACTACAGAGACGATAAAATCCTTATCCAGCTTCGGCATTGAAACTATCACAGAATTATGTAATGATATATATAATACTGGGTACATCCCTAAGGATTTGAAAACATCCATTTTCATCACACTACCGAAGAAGCCAAGAGCTGTTGATTGTGAGGATTACAGAACTATTAGCTTAATGAGCCACATAACTAAGATACTACTCAAGGTCATACAAGAAAGACTTCAACATAAAATAGATGAGGAAGTAGCTGAAGAACAATTTGGGTTCCACAGAAACAGCGGCACCAGAGAAGCAATTATCTGTTTGAGAATGTTAATTGAAAAATACATAGAAGTTCAAAAAAATATATGTTTCTTTTATAGACTACAAGAAAGCTGTTGATAGAGTACAGCACGAACGACTAAGATATAGGAGTAGACGGAAAGGACATCAGACTTATTAGTAACTTTTACTGGGAACAAGTGGCGTCTATTAGTGCCAGAAATGTTATTTGCATATTCTTCTCAGCTCGCCGTCCAACAAAACAGTCCAGCAGAATAACCGGAGCAACTTCAATAAATATGAAACAACTTGAGGCAGGCTGACATTTATTGCAATGCAATATTTATTTATATAGAATAGCTTGTGACGTCATGAAACAATCAAAATCGCCGTTCCCATGTTGAAGGGAGGGTCAGCGATGTGTGAATAGGCATTTACACAATGCTGATCATATTTATATTAAATTAATCGACTGCTAAGGATAATGCTTAACCGCCTAGCGATGTTTAGATTGCATCCTTGCCGCTTATCATAATATCAACTACTTACGATAACTCCTGTTTGTTGACACTTGCTAACCTTGAGCCATTCCTTCGAATTTTAGTTTAAATACTCATGGCCAATCGTCGGACCTGACTTTGGAGTGTGCCTTGATCATATGTCTGTTATAAATGATGGTTCCCTTTTACGATTTCCATCTTATAAATGATTTACGCTAATAATTCGCCTCTGAGAACTTTATTCCGCCTTCCTGTTGTCAGCCGCAGGCCTAAGTGGCTGGCTGCTAATCTATCACGCGATGACGTTTTTCACATAGTGACGTCACTTGGCGACTTTTGCTGTCTGCTTCTTTGAGATTAACTCTTTGGTTTCTTTCTCACTTATAAATTCTGTATCTCATTCTGAAGTGCTACATGGCAATTAGATGCGGAAATAACTATTCGTCGCCTATAGAGATAAAAAGAGGAGTACGGCAGGGATGTGTACTGTCCCCAAGCCTCTTCAACCTATACACAGAAAGAATTTTTAAACAAGTTGAAATGCCTGGACTCAACATCAATGGAAGAATCGTAAACAATTTAAGGTATGCTGACGATACCGTATTACTAGCAGAAAGTGAGCAAGAATTACAATACCTAGTGGAACAAGTAAACAGGCACAGTGCAGAATGTGGCTTAGATATTACCATTTAAAAAAAATATGATAATTAGCATTGAAAAGGAAAGGTCATCAATGAACATCACAGTAAACGGGCAGATACTAGAACAAGTAACAAGTTTCTCCTATCTTGGGCAAGTAATAACAGACGATGGCAGAAGTGAAATAGAAATCAAAAAGAGAATCTGAATAGGAATGGCTAAAATGCGTTTAACAGCTTGAAATCAGTATTAACATCTAGAGAGATTAATAACGCATTAAAATTGAGAATTGTCAAATGCTGCGTATATTCAACGTTATTGTATGGCGCGGAAGCCTGGACATTGAACAAGCAACTAAAAAGTCGCTTAGAAACCATGGAGATTAAAAAACACAGTAAGTGGCAACTGGAAAATTCTCTAGAATTTTCCAGTTGCTACTTACTGTGTTTTCTTTGCTCCATTTTCTTTTTTGAATCAGGAGAATTCCTTCATCCATGTTCCATTGAGTTGTTTGCTGATCAATCTGTATATGCATGGGACCAAGTGCTACTTGAGCAATGTTCTTTAAGGTAGAGTTTAGGGCTGTCTTTTTTCTTTCTGGTTGTCCTTTTTCACAATACCACAAATGAAAATGTCCCATTAAAAGAAAATAAATAACAATAATAAAGTCTTAGCTGTACTTTAACAATCACAATGCATTATGTATCACTGTCAACTTTCTGGGTATACTTACTAATATAAGCTAATTTTTTAAGCAAACCAAGGCAAATGATGGTTAATTCAGACAATCGAGAAATGCACGTTAACAAAATGTATTTCAACAGAAAATATAATATTTGAAATAATTTAATTGTACATAAAAACACTACAACACGGGCCATAAATGTTTAGATAACATGCAAAATACTCTTCTTTTGTAGTCTACAAGAATCCCCACACAATGGAATTTAACATAGTTGCTAGTACATGCTAGTAAGCCCACATAAGTTCCATTCTATAGCTTAGGTAGTGAAGACAAGAATTGAAAATACAAGCAAATACTGACTATTGTAAGATTATATCTGTCTATTCACAAACAGAAAATTACTTGCTGTCCACTAGAGTGGGTAGGTTTTCTTTCCTTAGAATTTTGCCAGAGCAGAAGCATTACAACCTACTCTTTGGGATGTTCAGCTTCTGTGGGATTTTTAACTTGCACAGTGATCTCGTTATTTGCCCTCATCTAAGAAGGCTTGGTATCCACTACCTAAAAGATCAAGGAGATGTGTGATATTAGATATCAATTTCTTGAAACAATTCCCAGCCCTATGATGAGACAGAATCCGGCGCCTTCCGAGTCCTGAGGTGGACACCATAACCTGGCTGGGTATGGACCATTGGGTGTGGTAATTGTGCATGATAAGGCAGACGTGTTCAATGCCTTTTGGGATCATGTGTATTGTGTGGAAGAACACATAAATCATCACAGCATAGAGAGATTGGTGTGACAGAGTGACCAGAGGATCTGGCCGACTCTCTGTATGCTGAGGAAAGGCCAGATGGACACATAATCAGACCTCAACTGGTGCCATCAGTATTGGGACTCTTTGCTGGCTGTTGAAGATTAGGGCTGAGCAGATATATAGGGAATGCATAAATTTGAATGACTAAACTCTTTAACTCATAACCTCTCAACTGCGTCTGTCCCTTCTAATTTATTTCAATGTCATTCACATTTATTGTTTGCTTGGTTAAGCAGCTCAGAGGTTCAGTTCCCTCACAGTGCTCACTAGGTTTGGTTTGGATTACCCTGTGTGTGTAATTATGTCAAGTATAAACTTGACCAGCCGGTCTCTGTGGCCAAAGGCTTGCGAACTTGGTTCGTGAGCCACTTACCAAGCGTTCGAAACGCAGCCGCAACGGATTTGTGCAGCAGACTGGTCGCGTTGCGTTATAACGCATTGGTATGGGAGCCGGTCGTTCAGAAAGCAATGGCAAACTACTGAACGTAAAAACTTGCCTAGTACATCAATAGCAGCTGAAAAATGCTGCTGTTGACTGCAACGTCCTGCAAGGGATATGCAACATTTAAAAAAAAAAAAAAAAAACTTCACCATGTAAGATACCTCAACCTCCCAGGGTAGATGAGCGAAGACTATCAACGAATGGATCGTTTGCTTGGTTTCTGCTTCAGAAGTCATTATAAAAGTTAGGACAAATATTTGACATTAAACAGACTGGTAACAAAACAGGACAAAATTATAAATCAAAACCTGATTTTAAGCAACTAATATCTGACACTGCAAAATAATCACTCAACAATCAAATCTTATATGTATATCCATAATTTTGTGTTATTTTTTTAAAAAGCGAACAAGTCTTGTGTCCAACAGATCACTTACATATTATGGCTGTCATGATACAAGCTTTATGTGACGTGTATATATATAAATACAGAAATACAGTACATAACAATTACATGCAGCACTGAGGCCGCTCCTTATTCACATTTTGACATAGTTCTCAGAATCTGCCTGCTCCATTACCTGAAGTATACACTCACAGCAACTTACAGATGATACATGTATATATGAAACCAAGTATTAACTTTTAGAATACGACGTACCACTTCAGGTGACTGAAAGTTCAACACAGAAATACCAAGTGCAGATCAAGGTATCTCAAATAATGTTAATATAATGTGTGCAGTTGCAAGCAAATGTAACAGTTTACTTAATTTTAAAGGACGTGCAACTACACATCTGCATATTGTGGTATATAGGGTGTATTTTTAATGACAGTGTTTGAAAATATTGCCAGTCCAAATTTTATATTCACCCTCTGTAAAGTTCAAGCAACATAACAGGTAAATAAAAAACTTGGACCGGCAATATTTTCAAACACTGCAGTCATTAAAAATAACCCTGTATAAAACAGTCACAATTATAGGACACATCAGTGTATGTGTTAGGACATTACACTGTTAATGGCATAATCGGGGTCAGACAAGGACTTTGCTATGGGAGGGAAAGACTGGCCATCCAATCCTCCATGCACTCAGGCCTACAAAATATGGTGGTCCTAATACTTTACACTCAGAAAGCAATGGCAAACTACTAAGCGTAATCTTGCCTAGTACATCAACGGCTGCTGATAGATGCTGGTGTTGACTGCAATGTCCAGTAAGGGATATGGAACATTTAAAAAAAATACCTCGAGTGCACGCCTCGAGTGCAGGAGGTCCAGGGTTCAGGCCCCGTGAGGACCAGGATTTATTTAAAAAATCCACCTGGACTTCCAGTAATTTCCCCTGATCTCTGGGTAGTGAGATCGGACGCCCGTGTGTATTGTTGCGCACGTAAAAAATCCCTTGGCAGTTGGAAATCGAAAAAGAGTAGCCTAACAGCGCTGTCCGGGCAAAAGTTCGAGTTAAAAAGCTACCCAAAGCATTTCAGGATCCTCACCGATGCAACGGAGTTCGTGCATTGAGCTGAGTTTCTCCAAACTCAGGTTTGAGTTAGGAGGAAAACGGAGCACTTATGGGTTAAACCGTGTGCCATGATGTTGATCCAACGACTAAAACTAAAACTAAACTAAAAACTAATGTTTACAAGTTTCTTATACACAAACAAATAGCACTGATGTAATTAAGACTGACTGCAGAATGAATTAAAAAGTGCTTGTCTAAATCAAGACTGGAACACTTCATCACAGATTTATATGTTTTCATGAACTAAAATTATCCAGTTGTAGTGCATTTGCAGAAGGTCAAATGGTAATTGTGCAACTATATTACACATTCCTAATTTAGTATTTTTCATAAACACTGCTAATATCAACATTTCTGATGAAACAATAAGCAATTTAACTAATGTACCTGGCTTAACCTATTCAGTAAACACTAATAGCGATCTCTAGTAATCACCAAGTCACCCTCTGTGGGCCAATAAATCAACCCTCTCAGGAGAATACTACAGGGTGGTCAAGAGTAAATAACTCAGCAGCAATGTCACAACAAACTTTCCTTGGAGATGTACTATTTGTGCCTGTAAAATACTATTCAAAAACAAATCCTGCAACATGAAGCTGTTGTTGGTGTGTGAAGAGTTACGAAAATCAAAAATTCAAGGCCTAGGTGCAAGGTGGCCAATCTTTCCCACCTGAAGCAAACGTCGAGAGCTGACCTAAAACTGACCTCTCTCATGCCATTTTCTTATCCTAAACCCGATAAATACTATTCCTATTGTCTCATGTCTACATAGCCCAGAGCATTCTAACTTTTCAAGTTGAATGATCAGCTGAAGAACCGTGCAATTCTAAAACATACAAGAAATAGAATGGTAGGCATTTCAGAGTCAGAGGACACAATAAACATAAAACGACCAATTTTAGAATTGCACAAGTAACCATTAGTAGCACACACTATATATATATAATGTGTACAGTGAATAAAATAGAGAGAAGTTACTACTGTACTAAGAGATACATGTCACATATTCTTCTTTTTCTTTTGTTTGCTTGAAACTGATTGTTTATATCGGCAATGTTATTTCTTGTATAAATTTCATTGCCCTTTTTCAGGTCACTCAGTGGTTTATAAAGTTTAGCTTCAACTGTTGTTTCTCTAGGCCAGAAGGTTTGCCCTGATGTGGTGTATTTTGGGCAGTCTTCGAGTATGTGATCTGCTGTCTGCAGTGCCAATACACATGTACACATGACTGATTTGTCGGATATTAGTCTTGGAGTATGTGATTTGCTGTATATGTCATTGCAGTCAATAAACACTTGGCTAATTATAAAATAAGGAAGAACATTAGCATAGTTTGTTAGGAATTGTGAAAGACAATGTATTTCTGCTAATAACTTATATGAAATTTTCAATTAATTCTTCCTTCGTTCGCTCTTACATTATTGGGGAAATTGAACATCAGCAAACAAAACTAAGAGCAATGATAAAAAAAAACCTTAAACATCTGCATCCATAACAGACATAATTATCACTTTGTGGAATCTAACTATAACCCTGGCCTTATTCAATATGCTATATCCTTTTGTTTTTTGTAGATAAGGTTATGGCCACTCTTGACTGAGGCAAGTCAATGAATCCAGGTCATCACAAATATGATCAATTGCACATGATTTTCTTTTAGTTTTTCAGACAAAGAAAAAGTATCAATACAAAATTTTGACATTTAAGTTTACAAAATGAATATTTACATATGCTGCATATTGCTTAATTAGGCATCTTTCTTTTCTCCAATACCTACCAATACAGTCTTGTTCTTTGCTACTCAACATTTTCCAACTGTTGGTACCATAATATGACAACACCAAGCAGGCCAGGCCAAGTATTCATTATTCATCCTGAGGCCAGCATGGTCAATTGGATAAGACTGCTTGCTCTGAAACTTCCAGTCTGCTGATGGCGAGGTAGCAGGTTCAACCCCTACACCGGTCAGTTGGACTAAAATGTTGACTTCTCATCATTGACTTGGGGACGTAAATTACAAGTACCTCAGAAGTCGAAGTGGCCTGATGGCAAGAGGCGCTGGTAATAGGAAAAGCTAACATACACACTAAGATAAGTCCAGCATGGGCTACACTCTAGTTCAGAAGCAGGGTTGCCAGATTGGCTTTTTAAACGCCAAATCTGATCAATCTGGCTTTTTAAAAGCTTGACATCAAAATATCAGTTTCGCATTTTGGCTTTTAAAAAATTTGTAATGGCATAATAATTAGCTATAAATGCCTCTTTTTTGAATTGGTCAAGTTAATTTTTATCTTGTTTAAAACTTTTTAACTAAAACAAATGCAAAACAATAAGCTTAGCTAATGCTGCTTTTGGTTCATTTTCGAGAACGAACGCAACAACTAACAAGTATTAAACATGTATGGTTTTCGTACTGTACTTGTACTGTTCTATGTGCACTCATGCACTGCGCAGCCACCTTACTGTTCAGTTAAGTTTTCAAATTCATTATACCTTCATGGCAAGTATTTCTTATTATTGAGCCCATTATCATGCCAAAGTTGAAACCATCTTATGATACTAATAGGAAATATAATGATCAATGGGAAAAGACATTTGTGTGGCTCAAGAAATCCACTGATGGTTCTGAATCGGCATATTGCAAATTGTCGGGGGGTACGGGGTGTCAGGCATTGGTAGTACCTTTGGTAAGGATGACTCTCATGTCCTTTTCAGGACCCATCCCCCACTGGTCCAAGCCTGACACCCAGCTCGTGCCTGTGGCTCCTAGTAGCTGTCAGCATGCGACAGCGGCCACCCCCCGGGCAACAGCTGTGAGAGGCTGGCTAAACCAGGCATGGGTATCCGATTTGGTGTCAAACCAAGAGGTAAACTAGGGTATGCCTACCCAGCATGTGAAGACAGGATTCGGCAGACTGCGCGGAAGAAATCATTCCTGATTCAACGGGCAAGACGGCGTTTACCTGCAAAGCGTTGTGGAACGTAATGAGCACAGCAAGGCACGTAGAGCGCTCTGGTCATCCACTGCACCTGTATTCGTCTCCATTCCTCTCGACTTGTCTTGCCACTGGACTCAGATGGACTCAGGCGAGAGAGTGAGGTCGACGAATTGCGCAACTCTTCCTCACTTTAATCCAATTCATCGCGCAAGTCATTCTTCATCCAAAGTCAAATATCACCTTCAAGCCCTGTGGCGATGGGCGAGCGGCGAAGCGGCAGGCGTGGGTACGCTGGCAGCCGTAGTCGCAGACCTGCACACAGGCGGCTCAGGCCATATGGTCGTCTTCTACTGACCGGAGCAGCAGTGGGATTCGGCAGCCCCCTGAGCGACTGAGCAGCCCTCTATAGGAACACACTGCTCACCTCCATAGCATGAGGAAGGGGCTAGAAAAGGTGCCCTAAACATTGTCTGCTCCATCACTACCTAACCAGCTAGCCGCGGTTGGTGGGTACCCTAACTGCGGTCGACATACAAACAAAGATAAAACAAGCAAAGCTAAAAGAGTAAACCATATTCCCTTAACAATTGGAAATTGGAATGTACGCACCCTACTTGACAGAGACGGCGCGTCGGGTCCAGAGAGACGAACAGCACTGATTGGGAGAGAGCTGGGCAGGTACAACATCGACATTGCAGCCTTGAGCGAGACACGACTTGCAGAAGAAGGCCAAATCTGTGAAATAGGTGCCGGCTACACATTTTTCTGGAGTGGAAGGAAAAGCGAGGAAAGACGCCAATCCGGTGTGGGATTTGCCATTAAGTCGGCCCTGGTCGGCAAATTAGCTGGATTTCCAAAGGCTATAAACGACAGGCTCATGACCATGAAGTTGCCCCTGCTGAATGGAAGGAAGCATGCAACCATTGTGAGTGTCTACGCACCAACTATGACCAACGAAGATGATGTCAAGAACAAGTTCTATGAGGACCTGCACAATGTATTAACATCTGTTCCCAAAGGAGACAAACTTATACTCCTTGGGGATTTCAATGCCAGAGTAGGCACGGACACCACCTCTTGGAGTGGCATTATTGGAAAGCATGGAGTCGGAAATTGTAACAGCAATGGACTCCGCCTCCTTCAGACATGTGCCGAACATGATCTCCTGATTACGAACACAATTTTCCGTCTCCCCATGAGAAATAGGACATCGTGGATGCACCCTCGCTCGAAACACTGGCACCTCATTGACTATGTCATCGTCAGGAGGAGTGACAGACAAGACGTTCGAGTGACAAAATCCATGTGTGGTGCCGAATGTTGGACAGACCATCGTCTCATTGTCTCGAAAATAAACATTCACATCAGGCCACCACGGCGTCCTCAAGGGGCGAAAATGCAAAAAAAGCTAAATGTCACCCGCCTAAACAGCAAGAAAATGCAGCAGTCGTTTGAAAATATGCTGGAAGACCGCCTCAAGCCCAATGCTGCAGCTAAACAGGATACAGAAACAGAATGGAGAGCCCTAAAGGACATAATTTACAACACTGCTATGGAAATCCTGGGTCCAGCCCCCCGAAAGCATAAAGACTGGTTTGATGAAAATTCCGAAGACATCAACCAATTGCTGGCCGAGAAACATCTTCTCCTCAAGGCACATTTGAATGACCCAAAGTCAACATCAAAAAAAGATGCTTTCAAGAACATTCAGAGAGTAGTGCAGAAGAAACTTCGGCACATGCGGGATTCCTGGCTGAGCAGCAAAGCTGATGAAATTCAGGGCTTTGCTGACAGACATGATATGAAAAACTTCTACGACTCACTGAAAGCGGTCTATGGTCCTACATCACCAGGCATAGTTCCCCTCCTCAGTGCAGATGGGGGAACATTGGTCACCGATAAGAAAGAAATCCTTCAACGCTGGGCAGAGCATTTCAGCAAAATCTTAAATGCAACTTCCTTCTTCGATGATGAAACCATCAACTGCCTTCCTCAAGTTCCCACCAATGAGACACTTGATGACGTGCCAACCATAGTTGAAGTAAACAAAGCCATCCAGCAACTCTCCAGTGGCAAGGCACCTGGTCCTGACTCCATCCCAGCAGAGATATACAAGGCAGGTGGGCCGGTCTTAACAGAGCAGCTTCACCAAGTCTTTACAAACATATGGGTGAACGAGACCATGCCACAAGATTTCAAGGACGCGTCAATAGTCCACCTTTACAAACGTAAAGGAAACCGCCAATCCTGTGACAACCACCGAGGCATCTCCTTGCTTTCAATTGCAGGGAAGATACTCGCCAGAATTCTTCTCAATCGCCTCACAGCCCATCTCGATCAAGGTCTTCTTCCTGAGAGTCAATGTGGCTTCAGAAAAGAACGTGGAACTGTCGACATGATTTTCGCTGCAAGGCAGCTGCAAGAGAAATGTCAGGAACAGAACTGCGATATGTTCTCCACTTTCATTGACCTTACCAAGGCTTTTGATACAGTCAGCAGAGAAGGACTGTGGAAGATTATGGCAAAATATGGCTGTCCACGAAAGTTTGTCCAAATAGTGCGGCTATTTCATGACTGGCATGCAGGCAAGAGTACAGGAAAATGGTGAACTGTCTGAACCCTTTCCTGTCACCAATGGAGTGAAGCAAGGATGTGTCCTGGCACCAACACTGTTCAGCCTCATGTTTTCAGCCATGTTGATGAATGCCTTCGAGAACGACGACATTGTAATAGACATCAACTACCGTATGGATGAAAAGTTATTCAATCTCAGACGGCTGAAAGTTAAAACCAAAATTAACAGCGACACCGTCAGAGAGCTCCTGTTTGCTGATGATTGCGCCCTATACGCCAACTCAGGGGCGGACATGCAACATAATGTTTCAGCTTTCTCACATGCCTGTGCCAACTTTGGGCTCAATATCAATTTGGAGAAGACTGTAGTTATGTACCAGCCAGCTCCAGGGAATAATCACACTGTGCCGAATATCAAAGTGAATGATCATAGACTAAGTGTTGTGGACAAATTCACCTATCTTGGCAGCACTGTGTCACAAGCTGCCACAATTGATGACGAAGTGAATGCAAGAATCTCCAAGGCCAGTGCGGCCTTTGGCAGACTGTACAAGAATGTATGGGACAGAACTGGAATAAGCCTGCAAACAAAGCTAAAAGTCTACAAAGCAGTTGTATTATCCACACTGCTATATGCTTGTGAAACCTGGACTGTTTATCAGCGACACGCTAGGAAATTAAACCACTTCCACACAGTCTGCCTAAGGAAGCTACTGAAGATTAAATGGCAAGACAAGATTCCAGACACTGAAGTCCTAGAAAGAGCATCCATGCCCAGTATCCACACTATACTGATGAAGAATCAGATTCGTTGGGCTGGTCACTTGACTCGCATGCCAGATCACAGGCTCCCTAAATGAATTTTTTACAGCGAACTGCGTTGTGGTAAACCAAGGTGGCCAGAGGAAACGCTTTAAAGACACTCTGAAAATTTCACTGAATGCTTTAGGAATTCATCATGACACCTGGGAGACTGCAGCCAGAGACCGAAATTCGTGGCGTGCATCATTACGCAAAGGTGCAGTCATATGTGAGGCAACCAGGACTGCAAGAGCTGTGAAGAAAAGGCAGGACAGAAAAACAACTGCAGGAAATCCTCCTCCAGAGACGTTAAGCATTCTTTGCCCACATTGTCAAAGAACATTTTGAGCCAAAATAGGCCTTATCAGCCATCTTAGCTCCATACCTTCAAACCCACTGGATGAAATGAATGGTCATCATCATTCTTGATGGACAAACAACACAACATTGCAAATTGTGCCGGTGCAATATTGTTCCATGACTTTCAAATCTCGCAAATCATGAAACAACAGAAAAATATAAGCGGAACGCTCCATATTATTCACAAAAAACACTTTCAGTGATAAAAATAAGTAAGAAAATGGATGATAAAGTCAAATTAGCGAGTTACAAATTGATGTTAGCAAGGCCTGCCATACGCACCATCGATCACTTGGGTAAAATAATGGTAGCCCATGGATATGCATATGTTGCATAAAAAGACATAAGGAAATGCACTCTTTGTCAGATAAAATTGCACAGAACAAAGTGCATATCACTACTAAGAAATGTGATTTCACTATCTTTAAAATCTGATTTAATTCTAGATCTGCAAAACAAGAAGTATACACTCATCATTGATGAGTTACTGATGTATCGACCAAAAAGTATTTGTGTATTTTAGTTAGATACCTCAGCGATAAAAGAAATGAAATTACTACTAGTTTTCTAGGTTTGATTCTAGTTCAGGAGGCTACAGGAGAGAATATATTTAATTTGATTAACAATGAAATTGAAAAATGTAATCAAACATTAACAAATTACATTGGTTTTGCATCAGACGGTGCTTCCAAAATGGTTGGATCTCAAAGAAAGATTCTTATCCATGCTAGAAGAAGCACTTGATCAAGTTAGAAAGCGGCTTCTTTCAGCAAGAAATATATTTAAAAATCTAACCAATTTTAGCCCTGGAATAATCTTAAACCAGGCTTCTAGACCACTATTTTCGAAATTGCCCTTTTAGCATTTGGCTGAAGAAAATCACACTATTATTGAAGAGCAATACAGAAAATTGCCTTTTATAGATTGGAAGGAAGAAGAATAATTTAAAGAAAATGGATTGCCCAAAGATACAGAGCAGTTCTCGCAAGGAGTCATGAAACATCCCCAAATTAAAGAGCTTGCTTCTTTTGCTCTTATTTGCTTAATAACACCTATTAGCAATGCCATAGTGGAGAGGATGTTCTCTTTTAACATGCATAAAAACCAAAGCAAGGAATAGACTTCAGCAATTATTAGAATTAGAGCAGAAACTATTATCTTCAAACAAGTGCTGTAAGGAATTTGTTCCTTCATCCAAAATGTTAATGATTGCCATACGGCGGCACGGCCCACCACGAAAAGTATAAATTGGAAAATGGGAATTCCCCACTCGGACACGAAAGTGGACATCAACAAAGGAATCCAAGGAGAATGTGGACAACGTCAGTAGATAGCAACAGGGGCTGTGATTGTGATTTCGAACAAGGACGTGTTTCAAAGGATCTGTGTGAGGTGACCTCTGGACGCGATGATATGAGCGTGAGACAGCTATGAGTCAGGAGAGGGATCTGTTGATGATAATACCGCAGTGAAGAAACCGGGCGGAAAAACCTAGAGTGGAATTACAGCTTAAATGGAATCAGTGGATCAGGGCGTCAAGCAGAGCGCAGTAGACTGGACACTCATCGGTGGATTAGGAAAGTAGGTGCCGACCCCGTCTATAGGGGTCAACCTACAGGTCTGCGTGAGTTTAATGTTCACATGTCTGCTACGGAATAAACTTCTGGTAGCGCTTTGATATCTTGACTTTTGCCGTTGATTATCATTGTATTCAAGGTAAGGACGCAAGTTAATTCCTCGTCCTTCGTTGCTGTTTTGCATTATTATGAGTTAATACCTCGACGGTTGCCGGTGTAGGCACTTCGAGGCATATGGGGGTCGTCACTGGACTCGCTGCATAAAAAAAATTGTCAACACGAAATTCCTGCCAGATTCAGTCAGCTGAGCGTAGAAACATTTGCACGCCGACATCTTGAGTTGCACCGCACTACACGAATCACACACAAGTTCGACGTCACAAAATGGAGAAGAACAGGAATAGGTAAACTGGAAGATCATACAGTTTGCAAGTTATAACAGTAAGTTGGAAGGTTATATTTCACAAGAACAGTGCAATGAGAATTAATATGTCAAGACAGTGAGAAAGTAGTACTGTAATAACACCGTTGCATATAAGAATTGCAATAACAGTATAATAGTTACACAGACAGAATGCACCGTACGCGCAAAACTGCACTATATTAAACACAGCACAGTGCTATCAAAGAGTTCTGAACAACGAACATTAAAAGAGATTATAAGATATTTAAGAACATTATATTTAGAACGAATGTGTGACACTTATAGCTTTGATGTTACCTTGGAAAAGAAGATAAACAATAGACACAAGCCATACAAAACGTTTGACACCATGGTCGATATGGAATATACTTATAACCATCATAGTAGGCATTGAGAGCCTGAGAAACACTGCGCTGTCACATTAAGCTATTAACAGATTGACATTTCACAGTAACCGTGCCGCCGTATGGCAATGATGTCAAAGCTGAAATGTTATATTCTAAGGAATCCTGTACTGAATTTCTCAACAATGAAGAGGAATACTTATTTGAAGAAGAGATTTGCATGTGATGTAAATATATTTTTAATAGATATTTTTATTGGGCAATGCTTGGCCTTTTTTTTGTTGACTTTTTTATTTCATGACTTGGCTTTATTTGATCACAGTGATCTGGCAACCCTGATCACCCGTCGAGTGCCAATTTGGTATATATATATATGGGCAAGGGCTACATACCCAAAATGCCTCAAGGAATGGAAAAAAAGATCCTTTGCTTTACTTTTACAAATGGAAACACGCTTGACATCAGAAGCACATAAAGTAAATTGCTCGCAAAGTTCCACATGTTAAATGGAGCAATGAGCTGAATGCAAACTTGTTTTGTGCACAGTAAAATTCAGGCTGCTTTATGTCATACATACATACATTTTGTTTTGATTTCACTGAGACTAACTAGACCAAAATTCTCAACACACCTGAAGGGAACATTCACAGAACTTTGGTATACATCTGTAAGCACAGCTCAGCATAAAACAGGAAAATATGTTTTCCTAGGTCACAAACATCATCAACTCACCATATAAATGTTTTGCAGGTTGATTTCACCAAAACAAAGAATGAATTATATACAAGAAACATGTTATACTGCTACATACTGAACACGTTCACAATATCGTACAATAAAAACAGCAATATTACAAAGGCAATGACAACCGCATAGGGTCGTAGTCATGAAATCAGGTTGTACTTTTGAAAATAACCATCCAACTGCTTTAACAAACCAAACTAATGGCATCTGTCACTAAGATTACATCTACTAACAGACAATAAGTTTTCAGTAAAGAAAAAGATACAAGGATAATACTACAAACACATGAAATAATTTAAAACACAGAAAACTAATCATATATTAACAGAGTGATATGAAAATAGATGGGTACAATATCTAATAACATTAGAGACAGTCACAACTCAAGCAACAATAGATAATGTCTCTAACCATGAGATAGCATAGTTGTGAGACAATACAAGAGAAGTATGTCAGCCATGTGTACACAGACAACTGAAAATGTCTTATCAAATTACCCTCAAAAATATAATTAAGAATGTAATCACACAAAAATACAACAGGAAATAATATAAGCATATTTTGTAACAAGAAATTATAACTGTTTAGTTTAGTTCTCAATGAAAAGCAGATGCCATGGTAGTCACATTAATGCACTGGTTAACAAACCCAGTGGCAGGACTGGATATTTGTTTCTTACCACTATGGCACTCACAGTCAATGCCAGTTTTGTAAAATTGGTGCGTGATTTTTCCTGAAAGGAAAGGTGGAAGGGAAGGGAGTGTAATCCCCACCTCTGATATTATGACTTAGTATTTGTGAAGACCTAACACTTCACATCCATGCGGCTGCATCTGCCACGGAGTTATCTGTTTTAAATGATACTTCAAATGTGGCAAGACAACGCAGAAACTTTCTCTTCTGGCCATGGCGGCGAGGATTTGTTCCACATGGTGGTCAATTAGATTTGAATGCTGACCTCATGTCATTGATTTCAGGACACAAATTACAAGTACCTCAGAAGTTGGAGATGGTGAGGGACACTGGTAACAAGGAAAGCTAAACCTCTCACAAAATCAGTCCAGTGCACTCAATGACACAAAAAAAAACACACCCTGTCACTCACTAGTAGTAATAATTACAAGTAGTAATACAGTAGTGACTGCTAGTAGTGGCAGCAATGTGTGTGGGCTACATTCCCATTCAAAATGAGCGAATGCAACAACATTTTAAAATGAATAATTGAATTTTGTTTCATTTGGAAGACTTCAATCTTCAAGGAAAAGAGAAAAGATAGTATTTTCAACAAATATGCACAGAATAAAATGCTGAACATAAACATTAGTCAAAGAATAATAGACAGCTTTAGCAAATGATTTAGGCAAGCCAGAAGGCAGAATGAAAATGCAAAATGGAATTAACAACTGAAGCTGTGAATAAAAAGTGGGAATTTAATGCGAACATTTTTTTAACTGTATAATTTAAAAGAGTTATAAACCCAAGAAAAGCAATTTATAACAGACAAAATGCAAACAAAACAGAAGAGAAATATGTAAAGAGAACATTTTAGCCTATTAAGTCACAGTTAAACAAATGAAATGTTAGCTATAATTCAAGGAATGTCCTATCTTCTTCCCTGGGTATGTGAGTCTGGACAGGAAGTTGCTGAACACACAGATTTAATTATTTCATGGCGACTGAACAGAGCAGAATCTCACTTGTGCACATATAATAGAACAGTCACAGAGCCTGGGTAGTCAACATGGAAGAGAAGACCAATATGGTAAGATACAACAAAACATGGAATGCAGTAGCAGTGTCTAGCATGGTTAACCTGTCTATCGGATGGTCATGTGTTTGAATCCCCATAAAGGTGGATTTTTAAAAAACTGACCTGGGTTCCCAGCCTAAAATGGGCACCAGAAACTGTCGTGGGAAGTAAAGGCAGCCAGCATGTCATTCACATCACTCATCTAGTGCTGAATGGTTTATAAAAATATGGGACCGGCACTGTACACCAAATATGCCTCATGGCATGGGAAAAGGTCCTTTACTTACTAGCAAAGAATGGAACATCACAAGTCAGAAAAAGACAAACAAATGGTAATAATTACACTTTAAATATATAATACTGACACTGAGGAGCCACGATAGCATGAATACTGGCTCTCGGGAACAGTAGTCTGACCTGAATACCTAGTTGAGAAGGGATTTTTTTCCCCGTACATAAAAGTCTTGTGGTCAGCTAAGTCTCATAGCATAGTAGCTACAGGGAGACAGGAAACTGCTCAACTCAACCTCATAAAAATATAACCTAGCATAGGTGAAGGTACATCTTTTTACACCCTGTCACAGTTTGGGCCTTGGATTGATGATTATCATTTGAATGACACTGGAGACATATGAAAAAGTGAAAATTCAACATCTCTGTATGTGAGAAAAACAAGACATTCACTAAAAGCAGAATATAAATAAAAGAAGTATGTTATGTAAAATAGAAAGGAAATGGATTAAAAGAGAATAAATCAGTCAAACTAATGTTCTTTTACTAATATGTCCCCTTCTGTACCGCTTCTTTCTTGAATAATTGTTTTGTATTAGTAAACTCTTCTTATCTTTCAAGCACTTGTTTTTCAGACCTGACGGTACATTTGCTTACTGCAAATATTCTGACATGTACATGTCCTACATTCATCTTTGACAAAAGTCTATTTGGTCATATGTAGATGGGGCGTGCGTGTAATATACAATAATGAACAACCGTAACACCAAGAACTTCAGAAGTTTAACATCATCAACAGCATGCACTAGCTCTCATCTGGGAGAATTGTGATGCACAACCTCTTTTCAGGCCAGCTGTAAGTCTTTGGACACAGTATCTGTGGTTGGGGAAAGAAACAATTGTGATAATGATAAAGTTGTATATAAAATATGATTATTTTCAAAAACATTGAAATAATATTTGTGACATCATTTGGTGAAATGTGTGCACTGTTTCGTCAAGCTTGTGGCTCAGTACATCCAGCTTGACAAGCATTTTGTGGGTTTGCTTTCCCTAGCCTTTGACTGTCCCCAGTCTTCCTGCAGGACAGCAGGTTTGTGTCTCTCTTTATCTGGTTCCTATCCCTTGACTTGTCTGACATGGATGACCCTTCCAGGAGGAGTTAGTAACTAAGAAATTAATATGTTAATCTCTCAAATCTGAAAGCATAGGTTCTCAGTCTTGCTTGTTGATATATGAACTCCATTGTTTGAATTTTTCACTTGAAAGCATAAAGAATATGGATAGTGATAATGACTTTGTTTCCATCCTGTAAGTAAGCATTACACTTCTTTTGATCATGTACATGAGGTCTCCATCCGTGAATGCAAGGCTTGGGTGCTGAATGTCTGCCATCATCAAGCAGATTTGCTGTGACTCTCAATCTCAAAACATACAGTGTGTGTGTGGTCTCTGACAGACTTCATTACAGTGGAAACAACCTCTTGGAGGAGAAAACACCTCATCCCAATGCTATTTGTCCTCTAGTAGGACAATTGAAAGACACTGTTCTGTTCTGTTCTGTTCTGGCTGGGAAGACCTGTCTTCAGGAAAACAACAGATGCAGCTCTACAAGACAGTGATCGCCCACAACGGCCAAACCTCTGTAGTCACCGCATGTGACCCGTTTGGTAGGTTATGGTGTTACTATTCTGTGCTTTCCTTGTGGGACCCAGTAACTCATGGATGCTCAGTCAGCCTCAGTAAAACAAAAGCTTTTATTTTCTTTTTCTTTTGCTTCTGAATATCAGTAACAGCTGAAAAGAGAGTTCTTGAGTCAGCTCTGGTGTGTGCCTCATAAACAATAGTATTCACTCCCTCCACATTGTCATCCATCTATATTTTGTACAGACAGGTTTTCATCTAAACAGATCACCTAACTCGCAACCCTGTAGCAACAATTTGGAAATGTGGCTTTTATTCCAAGATCATTTAAAGCAGTGTTTCCCAACGTGGGGCCCACGCTCCACAGGGGGACAATTCGGTTGTTAAGGGGGGCAATTCGAAAATGGAAGAAATCGGCTGGATATAACAAAACGGGGAGGCTTGAGACTGAAGTTAACTAAATTTGAACCTGATATAAAAATCTCTTTGCAGCAAGCATCAAGCGCAAGGATCTCACTTAATTTAAATAATTACCAATAATTAAAATAATATAGAAAAATCTTTCATTAAAATTATTTTGTACTTGAATTTCAGTTCTCCATTATATGTTTTGAAAATTAACTAACTGTGTTTGCTCAATAATTTGCTAGTGATTTCTTCCTAAAACCTATCGGTCCTTTGTCTAGGATCGGATGCATTTGCTGCTCTCCCCCCAGTAGTGCGCCTGGTCTGGTCGGGGGCCCGGATGATCAAATAAAAACCCATCACATATCTTCACCTTAGATGTGGGCCTGGTGGTTCACTGTGGGCAATAGCTCACAGCGAGACTAAGGGTTCACACAAAAAAAAGGGGCAGGCAGGGGAACCAAACCCCCCCCCCCCCCCCCCCCAAAAAAAATTCACCCAACACAACCGACACACAGGGACGCAGGACCTGGGGGGAGGGGTGGCTTTGGCCCCTCTGGGAACCATGAGCCGTTCTAAAAAAAAAATCTAGTTTTTTTTGTGAACATTTCAATTTTTGAATATTAAAAATGATGCATATGTTGGGGGGGGGGGGGATAAGAATTTTAAAAAGGCTTAGGTGGGGCATATCACAAAAAAGGTTGGGAAGCACTGATTTAAAGCCTCGTGACGCATACAGCAATAATAAATAAACACTTTTTCGTAGACACATACACAGGTATTGTCATCATCACTTTGTATTCCTAATGCTGCTGCAGTGTCTAATCTTCACAGAATCACGATCTTCATCATTCCTATTCCAATTTGGTCAACAATAGCCAAAGCTGATGTTTATTTTCTTCATTGTTGCTCATCTACTAAAGGGTGTAGAGCAAAAAGACATTGCATTGAATCTTTGTATCTATCCTATAAATACACACATAATGTTTTCATATCCTTCAACAAAGAAGGATTAGCAACTCAGAGATGATAAAGCAGCAGTAGTTGAGCATCTAACATAGAAGCATAATATGATCTTTTAACTAAATAGCACTATGAGGGTGATGTGCTTTTTGTCTTTATTAACTAAATTTTCTGGTATCCATTTTATGAGACTTGGTCAATTCAGAACCATACCTGATGAGAAACAACAACTTTACTATTATTAGGTACTAAACTCTGTGGACTATTGCACTTGGTAAGCCAATGCACTAACCAATACATTTCCAGGGCTCAATAAGAACAAGCTACGTGTGTAATTACCTCCTCAGGACTGGAGAGTTCTTCTAGATCATCAATCATGTCATCAATGGCACCGTTTTGAACAAGGACCTGAAAATGAATGTAAATAATTGAACATGCTTACAATTATGGTTTGCTTTCACACTAAGTATGGTGCACTAAAATTTTCTCCAAAGATAAAATCAAATTCATCACACACAAAAGAGTAAGCTACTCTTCTCCATGGTTGACACACAACAAGTATCATATCTACATTGCTAACAATAGTTACGTGTCCTTTACAGGGCACTCCAATCAATTCTAGATTTATTGGCTGCTTTTGATTTATTAATCAATTTTACGCTCCATTGCTTTTTGAGTGACCGATGCTCGTACCATAAAAATCAACACAATGCGTTCTGTTTCCAAATCGCCTGCAGCTGATTTGAACCCTCAACCCAGTATCCTCTACCAAACTCTACAAGATTGATGACAAGAAGATGAAATAATTAATGTAAAATCTAATTAGTCAATTTAAACAGAAATGAAGGTAAGAGCATAAGCAGGATATTCACTTGGAGAGGATAGACAAGCATGGTTGAATGATGAGAATTGGGCCCACAAAAGGTAAGGAAGAGTGAAAAGAAAAATTGCTGCAAGCCATGTTATTTAGACAGTTCTGTTAAGCTTATAATTGAAAGCCATTTAATTATGACAATCTGAATTCATCCAGTAGGAATTCATACTGATATGATGCCACAGTGCAACACAACTTTTGCACACTTCCAATATGTTACTTGATTTGTATCTTGTCATTCTACTTTATACCTGACTAGCTTATCTTTATTGACATATGGTGTTTATTATAGAATTTATAACTACTTTCCCTTTTAGTATTAATATATATAATAATACAAGTTATTTCGACTAAATAGTTCAATCAATGTTTCCTTAGCAACTTTTTTGTTTATGCAATATTTGTCAGTTGTAACACTTCTCTATTAAAATGTGCTTCTATTATATTAATGCTACTGTGTGGTTTGTCCCTGAAAAGTTTTTTAAAAAATAATTGAAATGTTGGATTTAGTCAGATTTCAATTGATGTATACAAATAAACAAATGCATGCACATATACAACTGTGTGCCTGCTCACACATATGATTGGTTGGATATGTTTATATATAACAAACATAAAGCATCAATTACAGTGTTACTTTACGTGCTAAATCAATCAAGGCAGCAGTGGTAGTGCAATGGCTAACATGCTTGCCTGCCAGCCGTGTGGTCATGTGTTTGAATCCCCAATGAGGCAGATGTTTTAACAGTGACCTGGGTTCCCAGGTTGACCCAGCCTAACATGAGTATTAGGACATGTGCTGGAAAGCAAAGGTGGCCTGCATGTTGCTGGCCAGTACTGGAAGGGCAGAATTTCAGACGGGCCTGTGTGCCCAATTCTTAACCCTTTGAAAATAAAGATTTTCATTCGTTCGTTCGTACTGGGAAAGCAAAGGTCCCAACTGTGTAAATCATTCATCGGGTAAAATAAAATATATGGGGCTTGTACCATATACTAAATATGCCTTAAGGCATGAAAACGGTTCTTTTGTACAGTGTAATTATGAACAAAACCACTTTCATGATTTAATGACTGTCCATGGCTACCTATAATTCATCAAGTACCTGCAATGGTAGCATAGCAGTTTTGCGTGTCTGCTTATTAAAACAGTGCTTGAGGTTTTTTCTCCCAACTAGTACAGTTCTAGGGTTAATGCAGTTTAATAAGATGGATACTGTATAATTTTTAAGGATTTTCTGGGAATTGTCTGGGAACTAAAGGTGGAAAAGAAGGGAAATGGCCATCTTTCATTATTATGCTGTGACCAAGAATAAATGAGTTGGGAAAAAAACTACAATATTACCTGTAGCCATGTGCCATGTGCAGCAAACGGATGTTCTTCATCTGTGATGGAACCAACGACAGATGATGAGACTAGAGTAATTGCTATGTCGTTCATAATGCCTTTGAATGTGAAATGCCGACCATGTTTTAAACGTCCCCTGAATAGAAAAAATGTGCTTATGAACAACCAAATCAAATTGCACAAATAGTTTTCAAGCAAAACCTAACATTAAATTATCAAAAGGCAAAGTGACAGTCTAACAAAAATTTAAAGACTCGTCATCATCATCATCATCATCATGTGCCATGCCAGTAAGCATGGGCGGTCATGTTTTGCCATCTCACTCGATCACCAGAGTCGTGGATCAGCTCTGTGTTTCTGTCTCGACCATGCCACGAGGCCAAGCCATCCAGGTATTTGCTTCTAGATCTTCCTCTTGGTCTGTTCCCTTCGATCTTACCAGTTGTCACCAAGTTCACCAATTAATTTCTTCTCATAACATGCCCAAAAAATTTTGACTGTCTGCGTCTAATATCTCTAATCAGTTTACGATCTTCATTTGTTTCTTGAAGGACCTGTTCATTGGTCTTTCTGGCTGTCCATGGTATTCTTTGCATTTTCCTCAGAAACCACATTTCTACAGCCATCAGATGTTTTTCAGCTTGACTGCTCATTGTCCAAGCTTCACATCCATACAAAAGTACAGGTTCTATGTAGCACTCAACACTCTTTTTCTCGTTTCAATTGACATCTTTTTATTGGTCAGTATGTTTTTCATCTTGCTAAAGGCTACCTTAGACATGGCGATTCTTGTTCTCATACAAGTGGACAAAAGATGTAACAAATTCAGTTCCATCTTCATTGTTTGCACACAAGCAAACAACACTCTGTGCTCTATCCACTGGGATAAGCTTAACTTGCTGAGAAGACAATAAGGAAGCATCCACATACAGATATTTAAATGTGAAACCATTATAACTCCTATCTTTACCTCTCTGCATCCTAATCTCACAATGTGAAGCTCATTCATTTTGACATATAAGGGTAACTGAATATTTTATATCACAAAAACATATAAATGGGCTGGAACTCAAAACCAGAGCAGAAAGACATGACCAAAAAAACTGTAAATTATGAGGGAAAGTCAAAGGTAAGATAATAAAGGGATCAGAATAAACTATTTGGCAAAAATAAACAAAAAACTGTTTGAAAATAACATCTTCTTCATCCCAAGTTTGCCTTACAGCGTCAGGAATCTGATAATAGCTGTGGTGTATGCTTCATACATGGTGGTATTCACAGCCTCTGTTGAATTAATCCATCATTTATGGAGATCACTCACCTCTTGCTGTTTCTATCATGTTCAGATGTTGGGAAGTGTTCTGTCTTAAACTTGCTACATGATCAAACCATTTGTTGTGCTGCTTTTTAAAGTCTAATACAGTACACAGATGCTCACCCATGCATGTTTTCTTAGCGAAACTATGAGTACACTAAGGAGTATCAAGAAGGGCCAGAAGGTAATATCTTGAATTGCTGAGGTGGCCAAGACTGACTAACATTTGTTTCATTTTTGTGCACAAGGGTGTAGGAGGAAGCATGCAAGCAATGGACCAGCTGACATCCTGAACACCCTCAAGAAGGCAGGACAATAAAATGATTCAAAGGATGGATGTGATTCTGCAACTTTAACCAGACTGCAAGAACATCAAGTCAAACAGAGTCAAGCTAGACAGCTGTGTCATGAGTGAAGGTCAAGAAGAATAGACAACCAACACAGAGCTGATGTCGTCAGTCAATATATGCTGAAGGAGGTACTGAGGAGAGGATCTGAGCACTTATGGACTAATAGTTTAATGTGCAATGAGAATGATCTGCTGACTAACTAATTAATTAACTAACAGTATATAAGAGAACATAACATCTAGTATACCTCAATGCAAGTGGAAGTAAGGAACCAGCTTCAAGATTAAACTTGAGGTGAACAGATTCAAGTGTGCGTGTCCTGATCAGCTCTGTAGGACCATCTGAACTCACTGTACTATCAAACGATTCTTTTCTGGATTGTGTGTGAGATCTAAGATACATGATATATTTTAATACACAATGTTAGTGACAGGTGTTAAATTATATAACAAGAACGTCTTCTTTTTCTTCTTCTCCCTTTCATCTACCAATGGGGCACAGACCCTCATCCAACTAATATACTTTGTAGACTTGTCCAGGTATCTGAATTTTGAGGCTAAGCTTTCAACAGGGGAGGTAGTCAGCCTTACATGAACCCTACTAAGTGACCTCTTACACATGCATCATAAGTTACAGTGTTACTATTCAAAGTATTTCTTATGGATCCCGATAATACACTGGTGATGTAACAACTACAAAAACATTCATGATTAACTCTAAAATATATACAACAAAATTAATGTTAGTCACTATGTTAAAAAACTTACGAGGGTAAGTTAATAAGTAAGTCATAAATGGCTGTAGAAAAATAATTAAAAATGATAACTTGAAACCAGTTTATTTTTATACATACAATGTCCCTTTATTTCTCAACATAATTTCCACCAACACTGATGCAGTTATCCCATCGTTTTATAAGTCCTCCCAAACCAGCTGCATAGAACTGCGTGCTTTGTTTCCATTTATCTGCCATCCCACAGAACTGTGTGACTTACTTATTGACTGACCCTTGTAACTTTTTCTACCCAGCTATGCACCGCTTTATGGGATAAACATTTGTCAGCATAAACACTGAAAAACCACCTTAGTGGGAGACATTTTGTCAATGACACCAAAGATGAATGTGAAGTGAAAATGTGGTTTAGAAAACAGAGCATGCAGTTCTATGCAGCCGGTTTGGGAGGCCTGATAAAATGATGGATTAAGTGCATCAATGTTGGTGGAAATTATGTTGAAAAATAAAGGGACAATGTATGTATACAAATAAACTGGTTTCAAGTTGTTATCATATTTAGTTATTCTTCTACAGCCATTTGTGATTTACTTATTAACTTACCCACATGTGTGGGATGGCTAGTAATGCAACTCTGCCTAACTATATAGCTGGGGGAGGAACAATGCACCATTCAAGAGTAACAGAAATTACAAGTTTGAAAGTAATAGCAATATTAATAATATAAAATAAATAACACTTACTCATCTTTAACGTGGAGGTGGGTATTACTCAAGCCCTTCTTTAGTGTGGCTTTGATCTGTTCAGATTCTGAAAAATTGAGAACACGGCATGTTTGCAACTGTTTTCTAACAACAAACAAATTCATGTGAATAACTTAATGGAATTGCCATATGTAAAGCTAAATTACATGCAGCTACACAATGACAAAATCTTAATCTTGAAATCGTAAACAGAATGTATGATAAAAACAGGCATTCATAAATTATAATAAACTGATTTTCAATCCTTGCCTTCAAAATATGGATGGTCAAACATATTTGACTATCGCTTTTTTAGAAACCCAAATGAAAACACAATGAGATTGATGTGTAACACATAAAAAATGTCTTATTATTTGCATGTCCTGGCCATAATTTCTGTCTCTAATTCTTTTCTTCGTGTATTTGTGTGTATACCGTTGCAACTTAGAGCCTCAGCACACTAACACCAAACTGTCCTATCATTTGCATGTCCTGACCATAATTTCTGTGTCTAATTCTTTTCTTCATGTATTTGTGGGTCTCCCTCTACTTCATTTGCTCTGTAGTATCCAGGGAAGGGACTTTCTAGTGATACTGTTATCAGGTTTTCTCAATGTGTGAATACCGTTGCCAGTTAGAGCATCTTTTGCAGCTTCCTCCATGTCCTGACCATATTATTGATCTGTCTCTAATTATCTTCTTCAGCGACACTTCCTCCCTTCTTAATTTAGTCATTTACCTACACATTAGTGATTCAGTTATACCATTTTAGTCCTTATATTCTGCACAGGCAATAGTTAATGAATTGTTTGGTCTATCACTAATTGTTTTAGTCGCTTAAAAGTCATCAGGGTCAACTTCATTGCACCAGGTTTTTATCCCATATGGCTCAGTCTTTTTCCGCAGCAAACTGCCGAAAGCGTTGCACAAAGCACGAACCCCGTAACTCCAGTGACGACCCCAAGGAGTCTCCGAAAAAAATGCACTGTGAACCGAAGGAATCGAACCCACAACCTTCAGGAGCCCAAGTCAGACAGCTTGACCACTTCGCCACGGAGACTTCCAAATTGTTTTAGTCAATCTCCATAATGTTATTTAGGTTTCATGTTTATTTTCCAACAGTATGTAATATATACAGTATAATGTTGGCCTAGGTAGCAACAATGGAGCAAGTAAATATAGCAAGGTTTCACTGTGACTGAACTACACATGTAACGGGACATTTACTGAGCTTGCATAAACAACAGTATGTGATATTAACCCAAATTAGAAGTTTGTTTAAATAAAAACAATTTACCATAATCTGTGATAGTTCGTCTGCCTGTTTCAGTACTTCCTCTCCTTTTTTGTATTCTTTCATCATCTTCTTCTCTGTCCTTCTGATTCTCCTTGTCCTCATCACTGTCAGAGCTTCTGCCATCGCTGTCACTCGGCTCATCCCATGAACACCAAGCACTCACTCCACTTAGATTAGAACCTTCCTGTTCTATTCCTTGATCAACTCTGTCCTATAAAAAATTAGCAGGAAAAACTATGAAATGCTGTCACATCCACGCACATAGAATAAAAATGGCGCCAAGGTGGCGCAGTATTTAGTACTCTTGCATACCAAAACAGTAAGCCAGATTCAATCTCCAGCAGTTGCAGGAATACTTTTACCAGAATGATATTCCAGATTCCGTCTGTGCTTGCTTGCTTGCGTTTGCTGGCTGTGAACTCCAGCATGAAGTCCTGTAAGTCGGATGAAGACATCCTGTTGTCCAACATCAGTGCAATGTCATACCGGACTGAAGTTAGCGTGAGTATCCGTTGTCCCATGTCTGGCTTATTGGTGTGCAGACTGATGGTTCCTCGCAGTGCAGGCAGATACTCTTTGACTTTGGAAGAATCAGCGATCCTACTATGTTAGCCAGGACCCCGAAGGGACCTGTTGCCCAGGACGCACAGCTAGGACGTGTTAGTAGGTCTTGGCCCATATATAACCTGGCCCTGGTGCCTTGGAAACACCTCTGCGTCCCATTCCGTCTGTGAAGTGCCAGGGCCCATAAGAGCAGCAAAGAACAGTACCACAATAACCTACCATCCCAGTTGTGAGAGGTGACAAAGGAGAATGACTACTTCATTCTAGAGAAACTTTAGCTGCAAACTCCAGCCGATCATAAATAAGTCTATAAAGGCTTTGACATGAGTTGGTAGAGGACCTATGCTCTATTGGGAGGTCAAAGAAATCCAGGTTAAACCCTCGCCACTGTTAGGATTAGTTTTACCAAAACATTAGTCTCAATGAAACCCCCAACAGTGACATAATTATTTTAGGCACAACAGTAGTCCAGATTAAAGCCTTAGCAATGACAGCTTTATTTTTTAAAGCAGTAGTCTGAATTTAAACACCAGAAGTGGCAGGGTTATTTTTTTTTACAGCCAATACTGATCAGGGTTTGACCTTGTCCCATAAAATGGGTATCAGATCATTTTCAGAATTGTCCGGAAATTGTCTTAAGGAGAGAGGGCGAGAGGGAATAAGTCAACCCATCCACAGTTTGTCTTTCACCTAGAATATATGACACTTAAGATCCTTCAGGCAGTATCTACCATGGAATTATCTTTATCTTGTATGATAACAGCAATTTACAACAATATCTTACAAGTGTATATTTAGCGGGGGAAAAAAGTCATCATATTAACAGAGTAACTCACACTTTACCTTCAGTTGTGGATCTAATTCAAATATTGTCTCTCCTCTTCTCATGTCTGTAACTAACCAGGCGCCTCCAGCTCTGCAGGACATTTTATTTTTAAAAAATTATTTTAGACAGCAAGTCCTGGTTATAAAATATTTTAACAACAACATTTTAGACAAAGATTTCATCTCATAACATATTTTCTTACTGGACTTATGGTAGATCTTTCCCTTTGTTACACACAATAGATGGTGATTAACTATGCCTGCATAGTAATTTAATGATGACACAGTGTTTTCACTTTGATGCCAGCCAGTTATATTTAGTCATGACAACCAGATAATGATACTGCATACCAGAGTAGGAATTATAACAAATTTTCAACAAAGCCCTAACATGATTCATCATCATTAAGTGCCGTGCCGACTGGCGTAGGCAATTATGACTCTCCACAGATCTCGGTCTTTAGTTTTCTGGATCAACTCTGCCGTTGATATTCCTCCATGCCACAGTTGCAATTCGTCCAGCATCATTTCTCGTGGTCTGCCTCTGCTTCTCTTCCCCTCGATCTTTCCAGTTGTCACGACGTTCTCCAATTAGTAACATGATTACTGGCTTTAATTAAGACCAATGATAATCAACAATCTCTGCTGTTTACAAGTGTGCTAACCATCTCCACTGTCTACTTCTTGTGCCATTTGCAAAAGGGCTATTTAACGTATTTAAAAAAATCAGGACTCTGCTACTTCTATTCTGTGACATATAAACATGCAAAGAATGGATAATGATTAAGCCAATATGGAAGTTGGGAGCTGCGCAAGCAGAGACCAGCACAATTACCTGCCGGCCCAGTTGTTATGGGTCTGCACTCACTTCAGGGCTCCCAGGTCGACCCAGCCTGAAATGGGCACTAGAACATATCTTGTGGCATAAAGGTGAGTGTGATAATGAGCACATCACCTCCAGTAGCAAGTGGTCTATACAACAGTGGGGCTAGCACCATATGCCCAGTATGATACAAGACTTGTACAAACTGTGCTTTACTTTCATTATTACTTAATATGGAAGTAGACACTTTACAAGATGGAGGAGTCAGTTCTCTTGCTGGCTGTCTCTACTTTCCATAACAAACAGCAATGTCAAGCATCCACGCTTCCAAAAAAACAAGCACAAATAAAATACAAGGAAGCTCAAAGAAAGAAAAGCACAGACACACAGATACAAGTGAATGTTTCCACCGAAGTCTTTATCAACAAATAAACAAAAGTAAGCTAGAAAACTTACACATTACAATCACAAATAAGAAATCCAAATTTCAATGAATAACATAAACAAAACCCTACTTTAAAAAATGAAAATATCAAACATGTTTGTATCTATGCATGTCTTTCTTTCGTCAAAGCTTTCCAGTTACATTTTGGGTCAATTCTTTTTTCGTATCAGCTCAACTTTTCCAGACAGGTAAACAAATGTTATTGCTTACATAGACACATTTTCTTTACATAAATGATTCACATTTCTTTCTGTTAAGCTAAAAGCAACTGTAGTCCCATGACCTATGCTGTCGTGATGTTATAAGCTATGGACTTCCTATATGAATGCTGCAGAATTCTATAAAACCAGCACTTACGATGGCTTTGATCTCAGCAGTTCAATAATCCCTGGTCCATTCCAATGCTGTGCTGCCTTTAATTCCTCTTCACATACGCCAACAATCTGGAATTAAAGAAAGTTCTGTGATGAGCTGAATGTTTTTTTCCTTCACAGATAACAGATATACTGCACAAACAGGTGGTATGCTATTAATACTAATGACACTACAGGAATAAAGTATGATAAATTCATTCTAGCATATCTACAAGAATACGTTATGAAAACTTTAGCATCCCTAAAAATACTCCAATGGAGGTTTTACTTTTGGAAGGGGTTACAAGTTAGAAATGTCCTCCTCCAGCAACCCTAAAGACACAACGGCGGCACGACCCACCACGAAAAGTATAAATTGGAAAATGGGAATTCCCCACTCGGACACGAAAGTGGACGTCAACAAAGGAATCCAAGGAGAATGTGGACAACGTAATTGGACAGCAACGGAGACGCTGTGATTGTGCTTTCGAACAAGGACGTGTTTCAAAAGATCTGTGTGAGGTGACCTCTGGACATATTTTCCCATAATTATTTTTGTGGCTTACATATGTCACGGTTCGTATAATTATCGTATATTTTGAGTGATATATTCTTAGGTGGTCGTCAACGTGACAGTATTCGTGTCAATTAAGTTGATATTTCGGGTCGATGTTGATACCGCGAAGAACCTTATTGCAAATTTGTCGAGTCTTTTCTTCTCTTGCCACTTCACTATTTATTTCAGCTAGATAGCTCATTTTACAGGTAGGACAAGATGTCTACACTACAAGAAATCATGGAATTCGGTGAGAAGACTGGTTTAACTGGTGCTGAACTCAGGAATTGGGTCATACAGGAATATAGAGCTCAAGCTGCACGTGAGAGGGAGGAACAACAAAAGAAATGGGTTCTTGAAAACGAACTAAAGGAACGTGAGATGGCTATCAAACGAAGTGCACTAGTTCTGGAACATGAAAAGAGGGTAGCCTTGCAATGCGAACAAATAGAGTCTAGAGAAAAAGAATTAACTTTGCAACGTGAAAAGATATCTGCAATGAGGAGAGAGATGGAAGAAAGACAGATAACAGCAGAGGCAGAATTAAAGGCAAGACAATTAGCCGTAGAAACAGAAATCGAGCAAAAACGACTCGCACTTCAAGAGGAGAATCTTGCAAAGGAAACAATTTGGAAGGAGCGAATGGGGAAACAAAGACAAATGTATGAAATAAAAGAAAATAATCACACAGGTAAAGTATCTGCTACAATAGTGAAGGAACCGAACACCAGAGATTTCGTTCAGAAAATAACTATCGAACACAAGTTTAACGAAACACTTACAAGTACAAATGCCCAAATTGAAACAACACAAGAAGAAGAAGAAGAAATTAAAGAAGAAAACACGCAAACAGAACAGGGTACATCAACTGTAGACATACGTGATAACACAACGGTAAATAATTGCGAATTGTACAAAGTCAACGAACCCAAACATGAAGAAATAACTGTTGTTACACAACAAATCAAACATGATTACATGTTTCTCAATGACATTTTTGTTAAAAATCCCAAAAACAGAATGAAAGTTACACGCACTCAGTACAAACATACGTCGTTACAGCGTATGCATTACAGAAGATACACAAGACTGAAGACAATAACATTGTTTCAATCAATACAATGTACAAATATTGGCATGAGTGCAGAAGAGAGATTTTACAGGTTTGAAACAAAGAAAGAAAGAAAAAAAAAAATTGAATGGAAGAAATAAATAAAGGAAAATAAAATGGGATGAAAGGTTAGGGTCAAATCAACACATAATACACTACAGACACATTAGAGTCTTAGGTCTTATTACTTAGTTATGCAAGGTATCACTTGTCAGAATTGTTCACACTATCTAATAATTCTATAATTCATCTTAGAAATAGTTTGATTCTCTATTCTTTGATAATTATATCTATAATAGAGAACATTACTAAATTTATAAGAATATTATTTGATTTCAATAGTTATTCTTGTTGAATATTATATTCCTGATTTAATTTTTTTTAGATGTCTTGAATCTTTAATAGGTATGATTCTTCACAACTCTATGTCTGCAAGATTTTAATCAGTCAATCAGAGACATTCTCAGTCGATTATAATTAATAGAGGAACAGATCTATGTTATAAGTTCTTCAATTATATTTTAATGTTCTGTTCTTTTATGAGTGTTAGAGAATTTAATAAACATAAATTCAAAACGCACCTTGTTGAATAACAATGTTACATTAATTGACAAAATATATAATGTAATGTAAGATGTGATTTAGTTAGATATAGATACACATGGTAGCAATTTTTCCATATTGACAGAGTGTATGAATGAATAACTACGCCATCGGAAGTATCTACTCAATGTGTGATCGCTCGGTTGTTCAAACATTGGTTATTCGGACACGGATTCGAGCATACAAGTATTGTAACTGTGAAGTGAACTTATTGACAGTGAACATTTTAATTTAAATGTTATGATTCTGTGGTTAGATAACAAATGTTAGTTAATTGGGTATTAATTAATTGAAATATTATAGTATGGTTATAGGGTTAATTAATCATTGTTCGGGAAAGTATTTGATTATAAGGTTAAGTCATTAGAATGAATCTCTAGTTGAATCAATTGTATTACGTGTCATTATCACATTAAGATCCATAATAATCAGTCATCGCTCTCAACATATCCACAAGGAAAATATTTCTGAGGAGTCTCGTGGAGCACATGTCACCCTACCACAGATGGAAAAATTGTAAGAAGGAAAATATATGGAGTATACAATAATAACAGCAACGATAATCAACAATGAGGATGATCTACTTGGAAACCCCATTATTACTCTCGTCCGAAACTCATGGTAGTACCTAGAGCTAGGACACACTTGTCTATTAAGACAAGGTAGGGACTAATATGTGTATTAGTTGGTCTGATTCCCCATGATCAGCCACACGACGTCCAACGTGGGCGTGCCCGTCGTATAACTTTATATTTTTTTTAGGGTAGATAAGGGGGACAACCAAGTACTAGTCTGTTGTTATTATGGTTGTAGTTAGTTATGATTATACAATATATTTATACACATATAGTTAAAAGGGAAAAAATGTTACACATTTTTTTTTATCTGGGAGGGGGCATTATGCCATACGGCGGCACGACCCACCACGAAAAGTATAAATTGGAAAATGGGAATTCCCCACTCGGACACGAAAGTGGACGTCAACAAAGGAATCCAAGGAGAATGTGGACAACGTAATTGGACAGCAACGAGAGACGCTGTGATTGTGCTTTCGAACAAGGACGTGTTTCAAAGGATCTGTGTGAGGTGACCTCTGGACGCGATGATATGAGCGTGAGACAGCTATGAGTCAGGAGAGGGATCTGTTGATGATAATACCGCAGTGAAGAAACCGGGCGGAAAAACCTAGAGTGGAATTACAGCTTAAATGGAATCAGTGGATCAGGGCGTCAAGCAGAGCGCAGTAGACTGGACACTCATCGGTGGATCAGGAAAGTAGGCGCCGACCCCGTCTATAGGGGTCAACCTACAGGTCTGCGTGAGTTAATGTTCACATGTCTGCCTACGGAATAAACGTCTGGTAGCGCTTTGATATCTTGACTTTTGCCGTTGATTATCATTGTATTCAAGGTAAGGACGCAAGTTTAATTCCTCGTCCTTCGTTGCTGTTTTGCATTATTACGAGTTGAGTTGATACCTCGACGGTTGCCGGTATAGGCACTTCGAGGCAATCCCACTATTACTAATCAACTTCAGGGGGGAAACGGATAACTAAAAATGACATGTCAAAAAGCAAAAAAAAATAGAGAAATCTAGAGACCTTGGGAATTGGGAAGAAACAGAAAAAATAGATAGTGATGAGAGTCAAACACACTGTGTGTTACTGTTGTCCACAAGGAAACAAACAATAGTAACACTAACTTGTCAGGAATGTCATAAGAGGCAACTAAGGAGTGTTGGTGTGAGATTGGCTATCTCATTCTGTAGAAAACTTCCTTCAAATTCTAACCAATTATAAACAAGTCTACAAAGCGTTTGGTAAATTGGTTGAGGAACTTTACTTCATTAAAACATAAAAGGGAGTAGCAGAAGAAGAAAAATTAATCAAACCTAGGGCATTCTAGTCTGCATGGTTTGTGCTGTGACAATGTCAATACCCTTGCTAATGCAATATTAAAAAAAAGGTTGTAGTTATGGAAGCAGCAAAAGACTGATTCTACTAAGAATCAACATGACAAATACTTAAAAATCTAAATTTGCAAAAGAATATATTGATTTATGTAAAAAATTTAAAACAACAATATTACAAATAAGATACCATAAAATATAAGTCTATAGAACAAAGCCACAAAAACATTTTAAAAATATATTTCTTTCTTTCACTTTTGATGCAACAGGCGACTGTCCTGACAAAATTCCAAAAATTAAAAAAGTTACACACAATAGAATATTTTAGTATGCAACTCATATGTAGATGTGAAAGCCAAGGAAAGACCACCACATTAGTGAAAAATAAGCTTATGGGCAGTCACAAAACTACATTTGTGGTGGAAAGACATGTTCAAAAATTTTCATACTAGCATTAACACCGCAAAATCTAACACACACATCGCCACCTCCTACCCTGAGGTGTAAAAGATCTTGCAATGTCAACATTTAACATAAACAGAAACATGCTGCCATGGGACGCAGAGGTGTTTCCAAGGCACCAGGGCCGGGTTATATACTGGCCAAGACCTATTGACGCGTCCTCGTCGAGCGTCCTGGGCAACAGGTCCCTTCGGGGTCCTGGCTAAAGTCATCAGTAGGATCGCCGATTCCTCCGAAGTCGGAGAGTGTCTGCCTGTACGGCGAGGAACCACCAGTCTGCACACCAATAAGCCAGACATGGGACAACGGATACTCACGCAAAACCTCAGGTCCTGTATGACATCACACTGATGTTGGACAACAGGATGTCTTCATCCGACATAAAGGACTTCGCGTTGGAGCTCAAGCCAACGAACACAAGCAAGCAAGCAAGCAAGCATGCTGCCATGATTTCACCAGGACAAGAAATACACAAAACGGTGATTACAAAACTTGTACGAAATATAATGGATAACTTATAACAGAATGATTAAAAGTAAGCAGAGCTTATCATGGAACATAAGATATAAAGCTTTTTCTATTTTCTTCTGCTCTCTACCTCTTTTCAGCCTTTTAGCTTCAGGTTAAGAAGAAACACCCGGAGTGATCTGTGGATATACTTCAGACATGGTGGTATTCACAGCATCAGATAGTCCATCAATCAATCATTTAGAGCAGTGAACTCTTGCTCTGTTTCCACTGTCTTTCTAGAACTCTCCCTTGAGAACTGTCTTACAGTAATCTTGTTATATGATTGAACCATTTGATTTGTTGTTGTTAAATGTAATCTAGCACTGGTACTGTCCCCATGTGCAACTGATATTGTTTCTGATCATGAAACTATGGTTAGAAATTTCTTCTTCTTTAGTTCACTTGAAATTTGTCTATATCTGCAATGGTGTCTCTTGTATGAACTTCACCGTCATTTTAGTTCACTCAGTGGTCCACAGATTTTATCCTCCACGGTTATTTCTCTAGGCAGAATGTTTGCCTAGCTATGTCGTATTTTGGGCAGTCTTGAAGCATGTGATCTGTTGTTTGCAGTACCAATCCACATGTGCACATGGCTGACTCGCCAATCTTGAATGTACACATGTGGCTGCGTAATCTATTGTGTCCTGTTCTGAAGTGCAGAATAATGATTTGTTCTGGTCTGTTAGAAATAACAGAATATGCCATTCACATCATCATACAGCAAGATCTTTGCATAACACTGCTCTAATCACAACTCAATGGAAAGATTATCAAATCTTTCTCTAGTTCCCCTGCCTCATGTATTTTCACGCCCAAGGTGTCTTTAATGTCCTGTGTCTACTGTTGTGTTGGTCGACCTCAGCCTCTTCGTCCAAGATCTATGCCTTCTATTATTGTTCTTTTGAAACCACCGTGATATTTAAAATGGCTAAAGTATTTCAGTTTTCAAGACATGATGCTGTTCATGCTAGTAAAACTCAATACATATCAATTTCAATCACACTTGAACAAAGCTGCCCTGCTATGACTATCCTCTTCTAACTGTACCTGTATAAAGTTCACAACACCCAGGATAGATGATGTTGGCTGAAGTTGGGAGTCCTCTGTCATCAACATATGTTGTATTCGTGATTCACTGCCATCAAGAGGTGTATGCCATGAGACATGATCACCACTGCACAAAACATTTTCTGTGAAGAAATTAAGGGAACAACTTACAGAATGCTTACAAACATATCTATGGCATAACAGATCACAGTGCCATTTACCACAGCTTAGTAATGATTTATTTGTAAAAACTGACATTTAAACAGCAGCAGATTCCCTAAAGATATGTAGCAGTTTTGGCATACTTAAATTATCAACAGACATTGCTATAAACAACTACATGAATCTGAACACTGCTTATAAACTAAAATTAGATGTTCAAAGAAAGAGCATCTGCTAACAAGTGTCTGTCCTTGTAATATACAAATATTATTGTGACCTTCACAATTATGTTGACAATAAAACCAATCACATGTGTACCTAATAGACTCCTGCCACAGCTCACGCCAGAGATCCACTTTGAACATTTAAAACAAAATGCCAGTTTCATGTCTTTTACAACACAATCAACCTTAACATTTTTGGCTGCTTGTGATTTTCTAGAAAATGTTACATTCAGTAGCTTGCCATTGCTGGCTCTGTGGCGATGGGGTTACGAATGCAGTTCATAATCCAGCATACGAGGTTCGAAACATCTGTGAGCTACTTGGCAGCAGACCACTTTGCGTTGATTTTTTTTTTTTACGAAATGGTATTGGTGCTGGTCGTTCAGAAAGCAATGGCAAACTACTGAATATAAACTTGCCAAGAGATCACAAACAGCAAAAAACAATGCTGGGGTTGACTGTGACGCCCTGTACAGGATACGCAATTAACTTTTTTTAGTTTGCCATTGCTTTCTGAACGATGCTCATACCTTTATGGAAATCAATGCAAAGGGGTCTACTTCCTAATCACATATGGTTGATTACAAAGCCACTATGTGGAAATGCAAATCTACATTCACTGCTTTTAAGCCACAGATACCGGCACTTCATACAAATATCTTTACCAAACTGTGAAACATACCCATTTGAGGATCCATGTCTTACAACTATCAGGATATTGTTGCTTCTATCAAAGGCTGTTAAAGAAAACATGTTCCATGGAACAAAGCAACAGCTGCCACAGAAACTAGCACTTTGTACATACCCTCCTTACACAACTGTGGAACTTGGGCATCCATTTCTTACAATTTTCAGGAAACTGCTGCTTCTATCAAGGGCTGATAAAGGAAACATTTTACATGAAACAAAGCAACAGCTAAAGAATACTTGCATCAATCAATAACCTGTATTGGGCCAAAGGCGGGAGCCCAAGCACCACAGAAACAATAACATTAATTACCTGATTGAAAAACATATCTAGCAAGAGCCTGCATCAGTGCCGCAGGCCATGTTGGTGGATTTGCCTCTCCTGGTTCTCTCTTCAATCTAAAGGTAAGTTCAAACCCAAACCCACTTGGGCCGTCAGCACAACCAAGTCTGAAGACAAATATTTTTATATTTTAAACTCAGTAACATCATATACAAGCACACCTGCAAAATAATGTGGGATCTGAACTGTAAATTAACCTTGCTGGTTAGTTACATAGGATATTCCACTTTCTCAGTGTGATACCATCATCTGCATTCATTTTATAAGCAATGGGTGTATCCAAACAAACCCATCCATAATAGCCGCACCGATGACATTCAACTCTCAGGAAAGGCAGGGGCAACCATCCAAAGAGACTTCCATAAATGTAGAAAAGGCACATGGTGCTTTGGCTCTGGGCTTACAAAAGAAATTGTCACATCCAGCATTGACTGTTTGGCATCACTTTCCTGTATTAGGCCTCTCATTTAGCATGAGACAAGCAGAACAGAGTCTGTAGACTTCCTGGGATTTTAATAAGTTAGTTAGTTAGTTAGTCGACAGATCATCCTCGTTGCACATCGGACCATTCAGTCCATAAGTGCTCGGATCCCCTCCTCAGCAAATCCCGCAGCGTGTAGCGGCTAACGACGCCAGTTCTGTGTTGGTTTATCAATCTTCTTTGGCTTCCTGCGTAGTGTTCTTGTTTGGCCACCCCTCTTTTAATTTGCTGCTCTCGCAGTCTGGCCATTATTGTAGATTCACAGTCATCACTTGGTTCTTGCAAAAGTCTCACTTCTCGTAGAGCATTCAGAATGTCAGCCTGGTCCATGGCGCGTCCGCCCTCAACAGTAGCCTCACCTGCGAGCTTGTCAGCCCGCTCATTTCCTTGTACTCCCGCATGCCCTGGCACGAAGATGAAACTAATCTTTGCCAGCCGAGACTGCTTCAGAGGCAGCAACCATTCTCTTCGGATCGACCCCTCCTCTATCCTCTTGATCATGTTCATTGAGTCGCTAAGGAAACAAGCCCTAGTGAATGTCTGTGTCTCGAGCCATGTTATTGCTTTACTTACTGCCATGACTTCCATGGTCAGGCTACTTGTGGTTTCAGTGAAAGCACCAGAGTCCTCCTTCACAATTCTCCCTCCGGCCCGAGCTGTAAAGGCCCATGAGCTTCTCACATGTCGGACGACCGACCCATCTGTGTAGATGACCGCGTCACTGTCTAGCGAATTCTCGAAAATCAACGCTTGTACTTCAACCTCAACAGCAGCCGGATTTTCTTGTCTGCATTTTCTATCTAGTTAGGATGCAAACTGAAAAGGATGTGCAGAAGTCTGTTGGCACTTGCACCCACTCCTCGCCAGGTTCTAAGTCCTCAAGTGAACACACCTGTTGAAGAATGTCCTCGGCTTGACCCATCCACGACCGTCCTCTTTTTAACCTGCTGCCCTTCACCTTCCTAATTTCACTATGCAGTGGATGCTGTGTGTTTGCGTTAATTCTGAGGTAGGCACGTGCCCTGCAAACTTGCATTCTCTCTTCAATGGTTGGAAAATCAAGAAGGTAGCGCATCGCCCTGCATGCTGTATCTCTTGTACATCCAAGAATAATGCGCATAGCTTCATTCTGTATCCTTTCCATCCTTTCTATCTGCTTATGGCTGACAGTCAGGATTGCCATTGCATACTCCAAAACAGACATGACCAGCCCCTCGTACAGAAGACATAGATGGCGCTGCTCACAGTTTGCTGCCGCCATCACCCACATCGCTGCCAAACCCCGCTTGGCCTTTGTTATCACCTGGTCTATGTGCACATTATAAGCAAGGCTTCGATCAAACCGTATCCCCAGGTAATTCATTGCCTGCGTTCTTTCCACCGTCTCTGAACACAGCATTACAGTTGGTGTTGGATTGTTGACAATATGATTATTCAACGAGAACCAAGTCACTGTTGCCTTTGTTGGGTTGACCATTGCCCCAGCTTCATCACACCAAGTACTTATGCGATTGAGTTCGGTTTGTAGTTCCACAGCAACCTCCTCTCTATCCTTACCCTGACGATACACTAAAACATCATCGGCATATGACAATGTCCTGCCAGGTCCAGTGATCTGCTCACTGGTGATTCTCACTGTGTAGGCGTTGAACAGTACCGGAGATAATGGTGATCCCTGTGGTAGGCCAGGATATATTGTTGTTGGTTCCGAAGTCCAACTGCCACATCTAAAAACTACTTTCCGTTGGAAGAGAGCTGCAGCGATCCAACTAAGGAGGAATGGACTTACGTTCAGTTCAAGAAGCTGAAACATTAAAAAATCCAGTGGTACTCTGTTGTATGCGTCCTCAAGATCAATCGCTGCAGCAACGGTTTCAGTGCCTGAGTGGAAACCTTCATAGACATCGTGGGCAAAGACTGCTGCATTGGTCCAGGTTTCTCTTTTTGGACGGTACCCACCCAGGGTAGGTGGGAAAACACGTTGCCTCTCTAGTTGGCTTGATATTTTCCTGGCAATTACCTTCTCCAGCAGCTTGCCTATTGTATTCTGCATGGTTATAATTCGATATCCCTGAATTTTCTTGTGGTCTTTGTCAGGCTTCGGCAAGGGAATCAGATAGCTGTGTAACCATTCCTCCTTGATGCTAGCACTCCCTATACTGTTGTTGTACATGTCTGCTAGTTTCTCTAGCTCGTTGTCGGTACACCTATTTATGTCGTCGTATCTTATGCCATCAGGACCTGGAGCACTGTTTTTTGATCGTCGAAGCACAGCCTTGATTTCTTTCACTGTCACTGTGTCTTCATCCGAAGTGTTCTGGGCCTTGCATCTGTCTGAGGTGACCTCCTTGGCCAGATTCCGGCCTCCCATGTCTGTCTGGTTGCTCTGCTCAAGGTAGCGTTCAAAGAGGGCTTTGCCCTTGTCCTCGTCAGTCCTCTGCCAGATGAGGTCAGCACCTTGGAAGTCAGAAATGCTCTTATTCTTGACTACACCACTCTTGCTTTTATGTAGTCGCCAGAACAATTTCAGTGACTTGTCTGTGCTTACTCTTTGACACACCTCTGCCCATTTTTCGCTTTTAACCACCGTGACCAGTTTTTTGAAATAGCTTACTTTTGTGTGCATCTCTCTTTCTAAGTGCAAGCAGGGACTAGGATGACCAGCTCTGTTCTTCTTGGCATTTTGCCATCTCCTTACAGCACTACGCTTATCCACCCAAGCCTTCTCCACTTCGAAACTCCACCACGGTGGCTGCTCCCAGCTTTTTTTCCTTTTCTTCCTGCCCTGAAACGTTCTGCGCTTGTCACGTCTTATTTTACTCACCACATCTTGCCCTGTACTGTCATACTGGAACGTCTTTACCTTTAGCTTGTGCTGCCTGGTTCTGCCTTTCTCCACCAATATGCTGCATGGGTGTCCTAGGACACCCCATCTACACACTGTAGTGAGTGAAGGTGAAACTAGCGCCAGATCAATAGCACTGTCCTCATCGCCTGGACGGCTTGCTGTCCTGGTGACACAGCCACTGTTGATACAAACCAGGTCGATGGTTTCCAGTGCAGTCTCGAGCTCCTCCCCTTGTGTATTGGAGGAAGTGTTTCCCCATGATCTGCCTTTAGCGTTGAAGTCACCACAGAAAATAACATTTCTCTCGTGGCCTAATATGCCACTTAAGCACTGCCACTTCTGGGCGTCCACACTCGCATTGCGGGCATAAACATTAACCAACACGAATGGTATACTGGAATGAACTCTCAACGCCTGTATTTGTATATCGTCACTGTTCCAACTGGACATGTCTAGCTCTGACGCCACCATGCTGTCGCGAACGAGAATCGCCGTTCCCAGATGTCGTCTGTTATAGAAACATTTGAAGCCGGCAATTCGGAGTAGCTGATCGCCCAGTCTCGTCTCCTGGAGTGCTACAATGTCGTTCCTGTAAACTAGGGTTTCTAAAATAGAGCCCCGTTGTTTTACACTGGCACAGTTCCAATATAGAATACGGATGTTCCTGAGTCCTAGACGGTGACACTTGAGTCTAAAACGTCTCAAGCCACCGCGCTTACCTGGCTTCTTTTTCCCTGCGCGGCTACCACGCCGCTTCGGTATGTTGACTGCTGATCGTTCGGAAAACACACGTTGTTCCGCCATGTTGAAAAAACGTAAACACAGACTTTTGATTGAGAACCACACACGCTGCTGAAAATTCACTCAAGGATGGCTTCGCTCGATGCACGAACTCCGTAGCACCCGCGCAGATCTTGAGTAGAAACTCCTGGTTTTACATCCTGGCACACCAATTACACGCAAGAAATGAATATATCCATCCCTTACGCGAAAAAGTTAACGAACACAAAACAACACGACCGTCCGTCGCCATCTTGAAACCGGAAGATGATGGGATTTTAATAAGAAACCCACAAAGTGCACTTCAATCTCCTTGTTTGACACATAATGAGTGTTTCTTTCCAGGATCAAGGAAGGTTCTTAGTTAATGACTTCTGCTTTGCCTCAAGAAGAACTATGTGATCCAGGCAGGGCACCAGCATTTTAAAAATTTCTCCCTCATCTGAAGTGCCACGTGGATGAGTGGGTAGGTGGGTGGGTGAGTGAGTGTGTGTGAGAGTGCGTGTGAGGGGGGGGGGAGGGTGGAGGAGGGAGGGAGGGCAGGTGGGCGGGAGGGAGGGAGGGTGGGTGGACGGGAGGGTGGGTGTGTGTGTTATATATATGTATATATATATATAAAATCAGACCAGTTGTGCTGTATGGCTCTGAAACCTGGAGTACAATGAAAGGAGACGAAGCCTTGTTACAAACCTTTGAGAACAAAGTTTTAAGACGCATCTTTGGACCCATTAGGGATACACAAAGTGGAGAGTGGAAAAGAAGAAGTAACAAAGACATTTACGATTTGTTTAAGTCCCTGCTAATCACTGGTATCATGAAGGCTAATAGACTACAATGGCTGGGGCATATAGAAAGAATGGAAGACAATAGGGAAACAAAACTCTCTTACACTCAGGAAATAAATGACCGTAGACCCCGAGGTAGACCAAGAAGACGGTGGAGAGGTAATATATATACAGACCTACAAGCACTTGGAATCAACGACTGGCAAGAGAGGGTCAACCAGAGAGACGAATGGAGATGGATTGTATCTGCAGCAAAGAACCTCAATGGCTCGGAACGCTGAAGAAGAAGATATATATATATATATATATATATATATATATATATATATATATATATATATATAATATATATATATATATATATATATATATATATATATATATATATATATATATATATATTATATATATATATATATATATATATATATATATATATATATATTATATATATATATATATATATATATATATATATATATATATATATATATAACTTTTGAGCTACAGTGGTGCGGTTGGGGCAGACTTTCCATTTCAGAAATGTGCAAGAGCAGTGAATTTCTGTTTAATGATCAAAGAGACCTTCCATTCCACATAGATCCCCCGTGACACTCAATGTATCAGGTTTGGGACAATCATAAGGTTTCCTCCATTCATATAGTAGGATAATGGGCCTTGTAACCAAATTGTCATACATAAGGCAACTCAACTCATTCAATGGATATCATTTACCCATGATTTTGTAAGCTAATGAGTACCAGAGGTTATTGCACTTTCTGGTTTCTAGTCACTGTTTCTCTAGATCTCTAGAAGCCATCAACCCCCATCCCACACACACCACAGGGTAATGAGACACCATGGGAACAAGTGACAGACTGAATGACTGAACTTGAGAGCAGCCGACAGGTAGCTGTTGGTTATGGTCTCATGTTCGCAACTTTATACAGGTATCTCTCTATGGAAACAATGGCTACAGTCATCAACCAGTATGGTCACAGCCAAGAAAGAAATCAATGGCAAACTACCATGTTTACAGATTCATAGAAAACTTTAACAGTCAAAGAAATTATGGAGAAAGACTTATGGGAGAAAAGTTCTACACAGGACAAACTACTGGATGCTAATGATGATTTGTGAAACAATTTCTGAACAAAAATTAAGTATCTTCAACAATACTATACAAATTAACATTAACAAGAAATGTTTAAATTAACTCATTCTGAATAACTGTTACAATACTGTCAATTATGGGAATGAAAAGTTGTCACTAACTCGTATACTCTGCAATCACCATGAAGATCTGACAAGCCAAAACTGATGTAATGCCAGTGTGGTGGGATGTTTCGATCAGGGTCTCCAGGATTTGCATACATGCTGATATAATCCAAAGGATCTGGCCCTCCAAGCCTAAAGGAGCATAAACAAATAAATATTAAACAGCTATTTATGAGCTCGTTATCATTATTTGCGTATGTGTTTAATTTTCTTCTTTAAATATTAAATAGCAACAATATAGAATACTGCCTGACTAACTACTTATTCTTCACTCATTTCTTCTTTATGTTCTCTTAAATATATGGCTACAAAACTTGCTATAGTGCGTTTACAAATGTTTGACCCCATATAAAATTCCATAACTCGAGGGAAAATGATGAGATTTAGCATATAACCTTATCATTATGTGCACCCAAGAAAACTACTTTTTGTGTGCGTGCGCACGCATGCACACACACACACAAAACAAACAATGGGAAAACTCTATATGATGTATGCATTTTGTAGCAACTGCTAACTATATGTATATTTTTTTAAACCTTTCAACAACAATTTTGAATATATCAGTTTGTGTTTTAAAAAAGCCATGCTAATTCTAACTTCATCCACTTGTCATGTTTGAACTATTTGATGTGTTTCTCTTAAACAAGTGCAAAACATGAAGACTAATATTATTATTATTAGTCTCACATACTAATATTATTCAACAAACGTATTCATCAACTTGTATGTCAAGCAAATTTGATTATATTAATATAAACATCAAACTTGTATGCTTTTATTAAAAGCATTAATTTATTTTTCTGTCAAGCCAATCTGATCCTATTATTATTAATATTAAATTAACATAAAGTTTACTTTAACCAAAAACAATTTACTCAACCAAAGACAATTCAATGATAAAATAAATATAGTACTTGCATAAACCTAACTAAACCATCTGTGGATATGATAGTAAATAATTGTAGTATAAAGACAACATTAAAACCATCTTTGGGACAAGTGACAAGGAAAACTTCAATGAAAATGAATAAACCTGACAGTGGCAATCAGCAGACAAAGACTGAACACAGTGAATGAGTGATGTGACAATTACAATGTTCAGAATATGAAAACACTACCTGAAATTCTGAGAGTGAGTACAGCAAATGAAATAACACATTGGCTACAACGAATACACAATATTAGACTTCCACTCTCATTAGCAAAACTCACGTTTTAATCAAATAACAAACAGTGTACACTATTTAATCATAATAAACAACAGTAGTGAGTAGTGAGAAGAACGAAAGAATCGAGAACCAACCAACAGCAGGACTCATTCAGAATGAAGGCAAATAATATTGTTTTACTCACCAATATTTCACTAGGGCGGTGACTTGAAGGGGGTTTGGCTGATCAGGATATAAACGACGACATGCAGAATAAATTGCTTCCAGGCCCGGTGGCGTTATCGGGACATTTCCTGGTGTATAGCTAGCAGAATGCGACTGTCTATCCCTGTCGTCCATCTTGATACCTGTATACACTGGTTTCTCTCTTGGCTGTTCTGTGTTCTTTACCGACCCATTCGGTAAAGACTATTCGCTTAAATTATTAGTTTATGCTTTAGCGTCTTTAAAATATCGATTTAAATATCAATATTTGTAAACTGTCTAGGATCGATAAGTAAAATAATTCACCCAATAATTATGTATATTAAAGAAGAAAATTGTCTACCCTAATTTTTAAAAGTTGGAACAGCCAAAACAAGAGAAATATAGACCACCCGCGTTGTTTATTAATGCTCTCTCTCTCTCTCTCTCTCTCTCTCTCTCTCTCTCTCTCTCTCTCTCTCTCTCTCTCTCTCTCTTTATATATCTCTCTGTCATTTAGACTAGGCTAAAAGACACCTCACGATTATAAAATATGCTGGAGAGAAAAGCAGGCGAACAAGGAGTAGACAGTGATACAACTGCGAAGACAACATCAAGCGATGGATGAACATCACTATGTCAATAAGTACCACGAAGGGGAGAGAGGGAGTGAGGGGGAGAGAGGGAGTGAGAGAGAGAGAGAGAGAGAGGTGCTGATCCATTATAGTCAGCCTTCATAGAGAAGATGTTACTATATTACTCTGCTCTATAATGAAATAATATATATTTCGTTATGAGCGGTTAAAACTCCGCCGGGGGGGGGGGGGGGGGGGGCCAAACACTACAAGAGGCTTCTGATCATCAGAAGCCGTCCCCCCCTCAACAAATGTTCCGGTCCCTTTACTTTCCTGACACTCTCAGAGGGTGGACCCGTCTGGGTCATGACTCCCAGACGTCTGTCTCCTGTCATGCGTATCTATCGAGACTTTCCCTTGTCGACTTCGCAGTGGCTGTTGTTTCGGTCTCATTGTGAGGTGGTATTCTTCTGGAGAGGGTTTTGTGTTACTGAGAGACGGTTCTTGAGAGACGGTGACTAATATTGCAGGCAAAGTTGAACCATTTACTGCATATGCTTGTCCCATCCCGTACCTATTACGCTTGCTCCATAGCCAGCTCGAGGCCTCCTTCTCTGCTCCAATTCCAATTCCAATTTTCAAAAACAAAAATTCCAAATTCGGCCTCGTCTAACCTGCTTCATCAGCTGTGGTTATTGTTGAGGTCCGTGGATTTTTGTGGGTTTATTCACCCTAATTCTTGTCTTGTGAATCCTATCTCGGACTGTATTTCTCCATCTTATAGTTGTGCTGTTCCTCGACTCTTGACTCGAACTGAAAAATCAGCTCGATTAGGACTAACTGTTGAGTCTACGGAGATCACACTACAATGTTTGGTTGCAGCTGAAACTTCTGGATTTCCGCTGGGTATTTGCCACGGCCCTGCGGGTCTACTGTCAGCTATCAGTTATCAGTTGGGGTATCTTCATTGCACTCCGGACAGGTCCATAGGTGCTCATATCCTCCCCCCGGCATATGCATCAGCGTCCGGTGGCTAATAGTGCCATTTCTGTGTTGGTTGACGAGGCACCTCGTTTCCCCGATGTACCTCTCGCGTCTGGCCGTGCCAATTCTTACCCCCAAGTCTTTAATCCTGGACAGGATGTGGATTCACTGACGTCAAAATCGTCTGTGCTCGCCATATCTTTAAGGACGTTAATAACATCGGCACGATCCATGGGCTGGCCATCTACAGTGGGTGCAGAGCCAGCCACTTTATCAGCTGGTTCATTTCCCTCGACTCCCGCATGTCCCGGGACGAAGATGAAGGTGACTTTACGGACAACAGACTTCCGCAGCGACTCAGTCCATTGCCTACGTACAGATCCAGCTTCGACCTTCTGAATCATGCTCATTGAATCACTTGGTACATACACGTTGGTATAATGCTGTGATTCCAGCCATATGAAAGCCTGTGTTACTGCCATCATCTCCATCGTCATGCTGCTCGTGGTCATAGAGTGGGCACCATTGTATTCTTGAACGGTTCGGCCCGCTGAACGGGCTGTAAGTACTCGATGCGTGAAAGCACCAGTCCTTGAAACAGAAGTATTAGCAGTCTTTGCTCGATTTTGGCAGTCGCCATGACTCTCATTGCTGACAAACCTTTTCGAGCTTTCGTTATGACATAATCGACATGATCTCTGAAGGACAGGCTACGATCAAGCCTCACGCCAAAATATGTCATTGACTGGGTTCTACTCAAAATGCTCCCATCCATTCTTACTGCCGGCAGGTCTGCGTTCACAATATGGTTATTTAGGGAGAATCATGTAACCAAGTACCTGGATTGCTTGGCCTTGTGGCATGGTCGAGACAGAAACACGGAGCTGATCCACGACTCTGGTGATCGGGTGAGATGGCAGAACATGACCGCCCACGCTTACCGGCATGGCACATGATGGATGGATGGATGGATATAACCGATGCCTTTGCGGGGTTTACAAGGGCATCGACATCAGCACACCACGAGGAAATTCGATCTAGTTCGCCCTGCATATCATTGGCAACCGCCTGTCTATCTCGGCCCTGTCGATACACGAGAATGTCGTCAGCAAATGACAAGAGTCCTACCCCTCCCGTCCAACTATTGTTCAGTGATCGGCACCGTATACGCGTTGAATAGTACTGGTGACAGTGGTGAACCCTGCAGCAATCCTGGACATATCGTTATCAGCTCAGAAGACCAACTCCCGCATCTTAGCAGCACCTTCCTTTGAAGCAGAACTGCAGCTATCCATCGTACAAGGTGAGGGTGCACTTTCAGTCTGAGGAGGGTTTGCTAGAAGGATACTCTATTGTATGCGCCCTCTAAGTCAATGGCGGCCGCACATGTCTCTTCTCTGACCTGAAATCCTTCGTAAACATCTTGAGAGCAAAGACCGCCGCATTCAGCCATGACTCTTTGTTACGCCTGTATCCTCCAAGTGTAGGCAGGAAGCAGCCGAGTTGTTCCAAGTCACAAGCAAGTCTGTGTGCTACAATTTTCTCCAGTATGTGTGAGAGATGTGTGAGAGGTGGGGAGGTGTGGGATGTGCAGGTGATTGAAGGGTGAGAAAGAGAGAGTGGGTGAATGTGTGTGTGCGTCTGTATACTTGTCTGTGCTTGTAAGAGAGTGAGTTAGTATGGTTTAGAGAATAAATGAGTGAGTGAGAGGGTGAGATTATGTGAGGCAGCGTGTATGTGTGAGTAAGTGTGTGGGTGGATGGGTTGGTGTGTACGTGTGTCCAAATGTGTGTATGCGTGTGTGTATGTGTGTGCACGTCTGAATGTGGGTGTGTATGTGTAAGTGTGTGTAAATGTGTGTTTGTATGTGTGCTTGTGTGTGTAAGTATGTTTATATGTGTGCGTAAATGTATGCGTGTGTTTATATGTATGTGCGTGTGTATATGTGTGTATGTGTATATATCGTGTATGTGAAGTGCATGATTGTGTGTATGTGTACATGCATGCAGTGTATGCGAGGGAGTGTGTATTTGTGTGTGTGTAAGTATGTGTATATGGGTGTGGATGTGTGTATGTGTGCGTGGGGATATGTGTGTATTTGCGTGTGTTTATTGTGTGTATGCTCGTGTGTGTATGTGTATATGTATATGCTTTCTTGCGCACGCGAGGGAGTGTGTATTTGATAGCGAGAGGGTGTGTGTCTGTCTGTGTGTGAGTTAGAGTGAAAGAGAGTGTGATATTGAGTAAATGAAAGATGGAGAGAGTGACTTAATGGGTGAAATAGTGATTGCGAGTGAGAGAGAGAGAGAGAGAGAGAGAGAGAGAGAGAGAGAGAGAGAGAGAGAGAGAGAGGGGGGGGGGGAGAGTGAGCGAACGAGAGAAGACAGTGGAAGAATGGATTTGTTAATGTGTGTATGTGTGCGGCCATTGTTTGTGAGTGTCTATGGGTGTGTGTTAGTGAGAAGAGAGCGAGAAAGACAGAGAAAGAGAGAGAGAGATTTAAGCGCACGCATATCATGTAACATGCTATTCCATATATGTTGTGTATTCTCATGTTCATATTACCATTTTGAATGCCAACTGATGTTATAATTTATAACATGAACACATGAAAATCACTGTAGAGTGGGTGAGAGAATTAGAGAGTATGAGAGAGAGAGAGAGAGAGAGAGAGAGAGAGAGAGAGAGAGAGAGAGAGAGAGAGAGAGAGAGAGAGAGAGAGAGAGAGAGAGAGAGAGAGTTGAATTGCATCACTAATTTTTAAGTTACAAAATGTATATGTACAATTTTTCTCCATTTTCTTTACAATTTTGCGACAATGCTCACGACAATCGTCACTGTATGTGTGTGTAAAGTGTGGGAGTTTAATCATAATAGTAGGTTGGGGATGGGGGATGTGTGTGGGGGTGGGATTGTGTGGGTGGGTGGGGGATTTGTGTGTGGGTACGTGCGGGATGTATGGGTTGGCGGGGAGATGTGTGTGTGGGTGGGGATGTGTGTTTGGCTAGGTGGTTGTGGGTGAGTGGGTGGAGGAGGATATGTTGGTGGATGATTGATGGTGGGTTATGGGATGGGTGGGGGTATATGTATGGGTGGGGAGATGTGGGTGTGGGGATATGTGGTGGGTGGGAGATGTGTGCAGGTGGGGGTGGTTGTGGGTTTGGGGGTGTGGGTGAGGGATGTGTATGGGTGTGGGATGTTTGGGTGGATGGGTGGGGAGTGTGTGTGGGTGAGATATGTGTGGGGGGTGTATGTGGGTTGGGGAGGGTGCATGATGGGTGTGGGTGATGGATTTGGAGATGTGTGTGTGGGTGGGGGATATGTCTGGCTGGGTGGGGGTGTGTGGCTGGATGGAGGATGTATGTGTGGGTAGTGAGGGTGATTGTAGTTGGGGGATGTGTGGATGGGTAGGAGATGTGTGGGGAGATGTGTGTGTGGGTGAGGGATGTGTCTTTGGGATGTGTGTGGGTGTGGTGTTGTGTGGGAGGGGAGCTGGGTGTGGATAAATGATGTGTGTGTGTGGGTGGATGAAGGTGTGGTTGGGTTTGCGGGTGGGTGAAGGATGTGTGTGAGGGTGGGGATGTGTGCTTAGATGGGTGGTTGGGGTGTGTGAGTGTGGGTGGGTAGATAGGAGATGTATGTGTTGATGAGTGGGTAAGGGATGTGTGGGTGTTAGTGGTTGAGGGATAAGTACGTGTGTCTAGGGATGTGTGAGGGGATGAGTGTATGAGTTGGGGATGTGTGTGTGGGTTGTGTGTGTGCGTGGATGGGAGGTGTGTGTTTGTGAATGGGGGATGTGTTGGTGGGTGGGGATGTGTGTGAGGGATGTGTGTATGGGTGGGGAGATTGTGCGTGGGTGGGGATGTGTGTGTATATGGGTAGGGGTGTGTGGTTAAGGGATGTGTGGCTGGGGGATGGGTGGATGGAGGATGTGTGGTTGGGTAGAGGATGTGTGGGTGGGTGATTGTATATGAGTAAGGGTGTGTGGTTAAGGGATGTTTGGTTGGGGGATGGGTGGGTAGAGGATGTGTGGGTGGGTAGAGGATATGTGGGTGGGTGAGTGTGTGCAGGTTAGGAGATGGTGGGGGATGTTTGTAGGTGTGGGCTCGGGATCTGTGAGTGGGCTGGGGGAGATGGGAGATTATGTGGGTGGGTGCGGAATTTGTGTGTGGGTAGGTGCGGAATATGTGAGTTGACGGGGAGATGTGTGTGTGGCTGAGGAATGTGTGTTTGGCTGGGTGGGTGGAGGTGTGTGGGTGGAGGAGGATATGTGGGTGAGTGATTGTTGGTGGGTAATGGGACGGGTAGAGGATATGTGAGTGGGTGGGGAGATGTGTGTAGGTGGGGGATGTGTGGGTTATTGAATGTATGTGTGCTTGGGGTGTGGGTGGATGGGATGTGTGGTGGGTGAGAGGTATGTGTGGGTGGGGAGATGTGTAGGTGTAATGATGTGGTGGATGGGTGGGGGAATGTATATGTGTGTGGGTTATGTGTGTGGTTGGGTGGGGGAGTTGGCGTGAATGGGGGATGTGTGGGTGGGTGGTGGATGTGTCTCATAACATAGTAATATGCATTGTTTATGTTTACAAAATTCATGTGACAATGTTTTTTCCTATGCACTGTTGATGAAAGAAAGATGAGTGAATGGAAGGGCCGAATGTAAGACGGGCCTGCGTGCCCAATTTGTTACCCTTTGACAATAAAGTCTGTTCGTTCGTTCTGTTCGTTCTCTCTCTCTCTCTCTCTCTCTCTCTCTCTCTCTCTCTCTCTCTCTCTCTCTCTCTCTCTCTCCCTCTCCCTCTATCCGTCCGTTCGTCCGTCCTTCTATCTGCCTGTCTGACGACTATAGACAGTTACATGGCTTAGGCAAGAGATCGATATAAGAACCGGTGGATTTGAGTATGCATGTATTATCCGTCCGTTCGTCCGTCCTTCTATCTGCCTGTCTGTCTGTCTGACGACCATAGACAGTTACATGGCTTAGGCAAGAGATCGATATAAGAACCGGTGGATTTGAGTATGCATGTATTATCCGACCTTTTGTGTCATACCACGTTGGACTTTCTAAAGAATAAATAGCTGCAATAAACAAGAAATATTTCTACTCATCCTCGTATTGGATGTAGTCGGTCCGTGTACTTTGCTCTGTTTTGTGTTTCGTTCTATAAGCCTAGCTGATAATTTCCATCGTGACGCCACCTCTTACATCAAAGGACAGAACCACGTTTTTACATAATGGCACTGCTCTATTAATGTTGTTTATCAATCGGCGAACGTCAATTTCTGTTCTTCCGCGTGATCACTAACGGCCTTTTTCTGACAAGAGGGAATTTTAAACTTGTTTGGCCTTTCCAGGCTCACATTAACCCATTCGTTGCCCATATGAATATGCTTAAAGCTGGTCATCTGCATAATTGTGTCCTCATTTGTATCATCAACAATACATTCTGAATATTTGTTTGAACCTTTGGTAGATTTTCATACATAGATAGTATGCCTGCCTTGTGTGTGTTTGCACACACACACGCACGTACGCACGCATGCATACACGCACGCACGCATACACACACACACACACGGGTAAGTCTGTAAATCGCACAATAATAAGACAGTTGAGAAATGGTTGTTGGTATTGTATACGGGTGTCAGTGTGAGACATGACCATCTAGCTTGATGTCTACGTGTGCGGACGATAAGTATATCATGCATACGCGCAATGCAAAGTTTCATGCGCAAATGCTGTTGAAAATGTCTGTCATTCTCGAAGATTGCATTGTCGAAGAACAGCGTGATGTTGTTCTTCTCTCTGAAAAAAAAAAAGGTTGAGGCAGACAGCTTACTGCCAATGATACCCATACGGAAATGTTGCCTGACTATAGCAGCAAGTGTATTTCGCAAAACAATGCAGTACACACATGCAATACACATAAACAAGTACGACATCAATCAACTTCTTCCCGTGAAACAACTGTACGGAAATGTCATGAACCTGAAAGTCCTGTTTTTATTAGAGACACAGGGAGGATAAGTGCGAACGAAGAAGCAGAGGAAGAATGAGAACAAGGTAAGGTAAGATACTTTCGGTAACATAAATATGCGCCCCTTGTTAAAGGTCGGTAACGATTGTCTAGTGCTATCAGAAACAAGTCTAACACTAGGTGCAGAGAGTGGCTTGCGCTAAAAATGCAGCGAAAGACAAGAGATATACAATGCTCGAAAGAATATAACAGAGGCAAAAATGAATTGAACTGCTGATTACATAACAGATAACAGGCAGACCAGTCCGCGACAACCTCAACCGACCCCGCCAACAGTGGACCGTTAACGGGCGAAGTAAAACTGGCCCAGGAATGAACAACATCACCTGTATCCACTGCTGACAGCTCGAAGACAGGAAAACTGGCAAGAAGAAGACAGCACATTACGGTGCTGTAAAGAATTACCCAGAAGAACCTCACACAAACGTTAAAATTGACTGCAAAAGAAAGTGAAGACGAAGACGACTAAGAAACATCGGAAAAAGTAGGAGAAAGGATGGCTACAAACCATTGAGAACAAGACACCAGATTAGAACAGAAATCAGACACCAACGGTACTACGACAGACGTGGGAGAAAGAGGTGGTGACTAAATAGAACTAATCTTAGGTAAATTAGTATAGTTGATGGTTCAACATCACGGCACACGGGTGCAACCCATAAGTGCTCCGTTCTCCTCCTAACTCAAACCTGAGTCTGGAGAAACTCAGCTCAGTGCACGAACTCCGTAGCACCGGCGAGGATCCTGAAGTAACTTTGAGTAGATTTTTAACTGGGAATTTTGCCCGGGTAGCGCCGTTAGGCTACTCTTTTTCGATTTCCAACTGCCAAGGGATTTTTTAAGTGCGCAACAATACACACCGGCGTCCGATCTCACTACCCAAGAGACCAGGGAAAATTTTATTACTAGAAGTGGACGTGAAAAATCCCGGTCCTCACCGGGGAATGAACCCGGGACCTCCAGCACTCGAGGCGGAACCATACCCCGAGACCACGCAGTCTACCCCCCCCCCCCCCCCCTTCTAAGGTAAATTCCTACGAGGAACAACCACAGAAAAGGAACAAACAAAAAAGTTAAAAACATCCTCCAGTAGCATGAAGAAACCTTAGAACTGTGTTAGACAAAACCGCTAAGACAGTCATAAAAGTAGAAAATAACGCAAATAATTGAAACGCAGAAAACATAGGAAAAAACTCAGCAGACAGAAGTTAAAAAAGCGAAAAAGATATATCTGGTATCATAATAACAAGTAAATAGAACGACATTACAGTTGAACGGTGCCTGCCCATTTATTTTTCCATCCCCATAAGAGGATAGTAAACGGATAATGCAGTTGGGGAAAGTAGAGGGCAAGCGTGCAAGAGAAAGACGTTACATAGATAACATCAAGAGAAAATCCTTAAGAAATAGTTATGAGTCCACCATGAATACGCAGGACAGAGGGTGTTTAGGTGCTCATAACATCCGACTTTCTGTGAGGAGAGTGAGACGTCACTAGCGGATGGTTATTGTACAACATCACAAGAGAGTTCCACTTCCAGCGCATTAGAGTAGTGGGGTTTATTTCCTACTACAACTAGTACAATTGTGTGAACCTACTCAATTATGGATTCATACGACGTTATTGCTAATCAACCTGTAGTCATTGACAATGTATGTGCAATGCTGTTTACACATCATAGTTATAAATGCCTTTGGGCATTTAGAAAACACATAATTTTCACACACAGAAAGCGATCTCACAATAAATTAGTAAATAAATTAGTCAATTCATAGCCACTGATTGTCGTCATTGATGATTCATTCATCTTCATCCTCAATCTTAATTCTTCCAATCTATCTGAGTCTGACTCTTTACAGTACAGTTTATAGCCTACTCTAAAACTATATACTATATAATTTCTTATGTATGTGATTTTCTTTTCATTGTTAACACTCATTGTAAGCATGCAAAATTAGTGAATTTTATTAACTTTAAAAATGTGTTTTAAATTAATACTAATACTAATACTAATAATATAATAATTAATATATAATATAATATTTTATTTATTAATATTATATTTTATTACTGCTAAAATTACAGTTACAGTGATATGTTATTATGTATTCTTGTTCTTCTGCCTTTCATTCCCTATTGAGCCTTCAGCCAACTCACACAAAACCCTTTGTAGACTTGTTCATGACTGGTTAGATTTTGCAGCTACAAGTTTTCTACAGGATGAGTTAGCCAGTGACACCCTAACCTTCTTTATTCACCTCTTACAACATGATTAATAGGTTAGTGTTAACATTCTTTGCCTCCCTTATTACCCCCGGTAACACATAAGTAGTGATTAGTATGCCTACATTTTAATTTGAAGGAATTATAAGATTGAATCCGTATGGAGTTTGGATTTGCCAACCTATCTCCTTTCACCTAGAAGATCTCCAGAATTAGTTCCTGGAATGTTAGACCTGTGTATGGAAGCAGCAAAAGTCACAGGGGAAATGAAATATAAGATTAGCATTTTGGTATTATGCAAAACAAGGTGGAGAGGAACGGACAAAACATATCTAACCATAGGTTAAACTGTCCTATTATCAGACCATATAGAGGAAAATGCCACTCGCAGCAAAAATGGGCCCTAATGCTATCTAATAGAATTGGAAGCAGTGAGTTCTATAAAAATAACAGCAACATTTAGTACTACCAAAAAAAAAAAAAAGAAAGAACGTAAACATGGTTGACATCCAGTGTTACTCACCAGCAGGTGATAAGGGTGAATCAGATGAGGAATTTCTCCCCCGATGTGTCTCCACCTTGACGTGGTGGGGGAGCTTGCGTGTCCCATAGACCCCATTTGCTTGCCGATGGGTGAAAAATTACATATCGGACAGCTTATGGGATAGGGACCAGACTAAGAGAGACACAACCTGCTGCTCTGCAGGCATAGACTGAGGATAGCAGTCAAAATTTAAATGAGGTGCACAAAGGCAGAATTTCTTGGTCCGGACAAAACTCTTAAGGCTCCCTGTCGAGGGCTGTGGCTGAACGCCTCTAAGCCACAAACCCTCGGATCTTAGAGCCAGGCTGATACCCGTCTACCGGAAAATAGAAACATGATACTGAGCAAGCTACATGCTCAGGTCTGATACATGTTCGAAGGCTCCCAGCTGGGGGATATGAGAGTTTCCCGGATGAAGGGGCCTGGCCGTTTCCCGTTCACTGCTGCACGAAGGTAAGGTGCTGAGCCGGCAGCACATGTAGCCTACCTCGTGAGCGAGTACAAAAAAGTCAGAAAAGTGCCCCAGTCGAAGGGTTACGGAAACTGTCTGTATCTAACTCATAGAGAGTGTAGACAAAAGTGGAATAATGTCTCATCAACGCGAAATGGAACACACGGCGAGCGAACCTATTGCGTGGTCTGAAGTCACAAGCAAAAGCTTACCGATTGGATGTCACTCGCAGTCTGACCGCTCCTGGTGTGTGATTGAGCGATCAGTGGCAAGTGGGATGCCCAACACATGGAAGTGAGGAACTAAAGCAGCCATGAGCAGGACGTGGAAACTCCTTGGGTGAGCCCAGTCTCAGAGCAATATGTGCCGGCTCTGCAATTATGGAAGCCTCCTTGGATAGCGAGATAATGCCCATGGTCTGCCCCTGCCTTCCCTTGAGGGCAGACCACGATATCATTGATCGTTCTATCTTGACCAGCTGAGATGTGGGTGACATTGCAACAGTCTAACGTGTCTCGAAACCAGAGGAAGGTTAACCTCACTAAAAAATGCCCGCCGGAAGTCGGAAGTGTCGTCCTACGGGTGGCAAACTAAAAATTGACACTACGTGTCCGAGTGAAATGTCTCGTCCGAATGTCTCCCGTGCTAGGAACAGCTCTGACTACCTAGTTTCCGAATGCCGCTCTTGTTCGGAACAGCTCTGACTAGGTAGTTTTCCGAATGTCCGCCGTGCCTGGAACAGCTCTGATGGGTACAGGGACAAGCACATGTCCGAAAACTCGCTTAGTGGAAACCAACCGCAGAGCTTACTGGTTTGTGCAGGAACGGCCCAGGGCGAGCGAAATGCCCAATATATTGAAGTGAGGAATTAAAACAGCCATGAGCAGGACGTGACGATTCCCTCGGTAAACCCAGCACCAGAGCGTTATGTGCCGGCTCTGCAATTATGGAAGCCACCCAGGATGGCGGAAAATGCTATGGACTGTCCCTGCCTTCACTTGAGGGATGACCGTGTAGTCTTCGACTGTTCCAACTAGACCAGCTGAGATGTGGACGGTACCACAAAAGTGAGAGTCTCCCAGGATTGCTAACCTGGTCAAAAATGCACGCTAAAAGTCGGATGTGTTGGCCTGAGGGTTTCGACCCGAGGGTGCCTAACCAGACACACCGCAATCACATCTGAAAAAATCACTCCGGATGAACGCAAAGAAGAAGAAGAAGAAGATGAGGAATTTTACATGCAACTTCAAAGTACTATAGGTAATCAAAGAAGCGGCAATATTAACATATTGATAGGTGGCCTAAATACCAATGGATAACACAGGTTGTGAAGAGATAATCAGGAAACATGGACTTAGTATAATGAATGAAAATGCAGAATTAACTAATGTTTATGCAGTGGATCAATGTGTCAGAGGAGGCAGAGTTTTTCCACATGAAAGAATACATAAAGCATTATGGGTATCATCAGGCTGCAATCTAGAAAATCAGATTGACCAAAAATGGTCAGAACAGATAGTAATTAGAAAAGGAGATTTAAAAAAAAAACACTTCTCTGGAAACTGAAATGCTGGCAAGAGAAAAATGTATAAAATAATTATACAGAGTACAATGCGGAAGAAGAGTATTGCGTCACATTTGTAGGTTATGAGAGAAATGAGAAATGTTTGTAAACAACGTTACATAAGAAAGCATATATGAACACTCATAGCTTAGAACTTTTTTTTTTTGCATATCCTTTACAGGACATCGCTGTCAACACCAGCATCTTTCAGCTGTATTTTGATTTCTTGGCAAGATTACGCTCAGTAGTTTGCCATTGCTTTCTGAGTGGCCGGCTCACATACCCCGTAAGTTACTGATGCGATTCGAACCACTGCTGATTCTCACCGTCATCACGTTACCCACGAGAGTATACGAGATTACGGAGAAAAGTCATAACCTCTAAGCCATGAAGCCGGCACAGCTTGAAACTAGGAAAGATAAATGCAATTAAATAAAGTAACATAATAATGAACACTCGTAGCTTGGAACTAGGAAAGATAAATACAATTAAATAAAGTAACATAATAATGAACACTCATAGCTTGGAACTCATTCATTCATTCATTCAGTAGCATATCCTTTGCAGAACCTCGCTCCCATAACAATCTTTCAGAAAACCTCTCGATAAGCAAGATGTCTTGCGTCCGATACACCCAACTGGAGATCTTCCGCCACATCCTGCACCCATCTTCTCTTTGGCCTTCCTCTTCCTCTCTTGCCAGGCATATACCCCTCCATTATTGTTCTCTCCAAACTTTTGTGATGTTTACTGATAGTATTGTGATATATGTTGTATGCTAAAAGAGGTAACATTCTGAGCTGTGTGCATGAATGGTTGTCATATTTAATCATTCAGGTAATTGTACCTAAGTTCTTCATAGGTCTGAAATCTTCTTCTTTGCGTTCATCCGGAGTGTTTTTTCAGATGTGGTTGCGGTGTGTCTGGTTAGGCACCCTTGGGTCGAAACCCTTAGGCCAACACATCCGACTTTTAGCGTGCATTTTTGACCAGGTTAGCATTCCTGGGAGACTCTCACTTTTGTGGTACTGTCCACCTCCCAGCTGGTCAAGTTGGAACAGTCGAAGACTGCACGGTCATCCCTCAAATGAAGGCAGGGACAGTCCATAGCATTTTCCGCCATCCTGGGTGGCTTCCATAATTGCAGAGCCGACACATAACGCTCTGGTGCTGGGCTCACCGAGGGAATCGTCACGTCCTGCTCATGGCTGCTTTAATTCCTCACTTCAATATATTGGGCATTTCGTTCGCCCCGGGCCATTCCTGCACAAACCAGACAGGTTTGCAGACGGTATCCACTCAGCGAGTTTTCGGACATGTGCTTGTCGTTGCGCCCGTCAGAGCTGTTCCAGGCACGACAGACATTCGGAAAACTACCTAGTCAGAGCTGTTCCGAACAAGAGCGGCATTCGGAAACTAGGTAGTCAGAGCTGTTCCTAGCACGAGAGACATTCGGACGAGACATTTCACTCGGACGTAATTGCGTAGTGTCAATTTTTAGTTTGCCACCCGTAGGACGACACTTCCGACTTCCGGCGGGCATTTTTTAATGAGGTTAGCCTTCCTCTGGTTTCGAGGCACGTTAGACTTATTGTTGTGATGTCGCCCACATCTCAGCTGGTCAAGATAGAACGATCAACGACATCGCGGTCGACCCTCAAGGGAAGGCAGGGGCAGACCATGGGCATTCCCTCGCTATCCAAGGAGGCTTCCATAATTGCAGAGCCGGCACATATTGCTCTGAGACTGGGCTCACCCGAGGAGTTGCCACGTCCTGCTCATGGCTGCTTTAGTTCCTCACTTCCATGTGTTGGGCATCTCGCTTGCCACTGGTCGCTCAAGCACACACCAGGAGCGGTCAGACTGCGGGCGACATCCACTCGGTAAGCTTTTGCTTTTGACTTCGGACCACGCAATGGATTCGCTAGCCGTGCGTTCCATTTCGTGAGACGTTTTTTTCATTTTTGTCTACACTCTCTATGAGTTAGATACAGACAGTTTTCGTAACCATTTCATTCGACTGGGGCATTTTCTGCATTTTAGTACTCGCTCACGAGGTAGGCTACATGTGCTGCCGGCTCAGCACCTTACCTCCGTGCAGCAGTGAACAGGAAACGGCCAGGCCCTCTCATCCGGGAATCCCTCATATTCCCCAGCTGAGAGCCTTCGAACAAGTATCAGAACTGGGCATGTAGCGTGCTCAGTATCTCACCTCTATTTCTCGGTAGGTGGGTATCGGCCCGGCTCTCACATCCGAGGGTTTGTGGCTTAGAGACGTTCAGCCTAAATCCTCAACGGAGGGCCTTAGGGTATTGTCCGGACCAAGAATTTCTGCCTTCGTGCGCCTGATTTAAACTCTTGACTGCTATCCTCAGTCTACCTGCAGAGCAGCAGGTTGTGTCTCTCTTAGTCTGGCCCCTATCCCATAAGCTGTCCGATATGTAGTTTTCATCCATCGGCAAGCAGATGGGGTCAATGGGACGCGCAAGCTCCCCCACCACGGCAAGGTGGAGACACATCGGGGGAGATAGGTCTGAAATAGTGTGCACAGAAGAAAAGAGACGGAAGTTTCCGTGGCGAAGTGGTCAAGCCATTGCTTTGCGCTCTGAAGGTTGTGGGTTTGATTCCGGGCTACGCCTTTCAGTTCACGATTGCATTTTTCTCGGAGACTCCTGGGGGTTGTCACCATAGCTACAGAGTTTGTGCTTTGTGCGACGCTTTCGGCAGGGCGGCCTGCCGAAAGAGACTGAGCCATATGGTATAAAACCTGGGACAGTGAAGTTTATCCTCTTGACTTTTAAGACTCTTTTTATTTTAGAAGAAAAGAGAAAGAAAAGCTGCTGTTCAATAAACAACCCAAGTGTTGCTGATTATAAGCATTTTTATCCAGAAATAATCTATCTTCTTATAGTCAATTCTGTTTATTGCTGGAGGTAATGTCTTTCTAAGCCACCTGTTTCATGTGCTGCCAATCATTTCTGATTCTTTTCAATCTGTCTAGCATCTTATCTCTTGTCCCCTCACCCCCACAAACTTTCCCATATGCCAGCTTTCCCCTTCTCATGGTATACCCAATGAATGTGGATTGTCTCCTGATGCAAGTAACTCTTTGTGAGTTAACTGAAAAAACATTTCAAGATATCTTCACTACTCTTTCTATCCATCCAGAGTGCTCTCATCATTCTTCTATAAAACCTATCTCTGCACCTTCCACATAATTCCTCCCTTGTCTGCTAATAGCTTATGATTCGCTTCCATACATCAAGATTGATTCAATATAGGTCTTAAGAATTCTTTCTCACCTCAATTGACAAAGATCCAACGAGAATACCCAAGCAGAAATTAGTACTTTGTGACTTCACATAATTTCAATCATTACCATAGACAGGTCTCTCCCAAAGTGGGTTCCTCCTGCACACACTTTTCACTGTCATTGAATCTTCAAGAGTACAAGTCTGCTTGTGACACAAGTATGGGAACATGGTGCTAGCCCCATATTTTTAGGTCTATTGGTACTCGGTGGGTCATGTGGTCAGTACCACACCAACTTTACTTCTCAGTAAATTTCTGGCACCCATTTTAGGCTAGATAGACCTGGGAGTTCAGGTCAATGAACAAAATGCCCTAGTCAAAGGGAATTTGAACACATGACGACTGGGGCTGACAGGCAATCATGCTAACCACTGCACTACTGCGGCTCCCTTTCTGTTATAGCAATTTAGTGAATGGATTTTGTATTCTTCTGCCAAGTTTGTTGGTCAAATTGAATTCTCATCGCATCTTTCATTTGATCAATAATTAATATACATTGTTCTACTAGTTTTGTGCATGCTGTCTTTAATTATAATTTATTAAACTGAACTTGTATTGACTGGAGGAGGGGAAATTTCCCCTGTAGAACGTACTGACATTGACCAGCATAATTAATTAGCCTGGTTATGATGATCTTAATTATAATCTTAAGTGTTATATTACAATGTTCCTCTAACTGTTCCTTGTTCTTCTAATCTTATACACAGGGCTCAGGTGTTATCAAAGCAGGCTTTCGCCGGTGATCAAGGTTCCGAAGTATATATTTCCAAATTAGTAAGTATGCGAGTGATAAATGATCAAAAATGAATAAAATGAAAACAGTCTGACAAAGGTTTGCTCCTTTATATTTAGTATGACAGTACTAAAAACCATATACGGTCAGAGAAACCCTCACCTCAGCTGTTTACCCATTAAATCTTTAAAATCACTTTTATATATCTAAGCAATAATATTTAGTTAGTAGGAAACAAGATTAAACTGGTAATTAGTGATGAACGATGTGAAATTGTAGAGGGAAGGGCACAAAGAATGCCATATACATTCTTAGAAAGAGCTGTAGAAGTAACAACAGATCTGTACTTATGCTTCATAGATTACAAAAGCTGTGAAGTGTGCAGTGTGAAATATGAGGAAATAATCAAATACTCAAACAGTTAACCCATGTCTGTCGCTTAGGGGATATTGAGACGTGCAGTTTTATAATTCCCCAACGTATTTAATAATCCAACGTATTTAATAATTCCCCAACATATTTAATAATTCCCCAACATATTTAATAATTCTCCAACGTATTTAATAATTCCCCAACATATTTAATAATTCCCCAACATATTTAATAATTCCCCAACGTATTTAATAATTCCCCAACATATTTAATAATTCCCCAACATATTTAATAATTCCCCAACATATTTAATAATTCCCCAACATATTTAATAATTCCCCAACATATTTAATAATTCCCCAACATATTTAATAATTCCCCAACGTATTTAATAATTCCCCAACGTATTTAATAATTCCCCAACATATTTAATAATTCCCCAACATATTTAATAATTCCCCAACATATTAATAATTCCCCAACATATTAATAATTCCCCAACATACTTAGTTGAGGGTTTTAAATCAGCCGCAGGGTAATTTGGAAGCAAACTGCTTTGCATTGATTTCAATGATATGAGATAGACATCACAAACAGCCAATAAATGCTGGGGTTTATTGCAACATCCCATAAAGGACGTGCAACTAACTTTTAACTATAACAATTAAACAGTCATGGTAAAGATCTGCAAATAATAAAGAATTGACTGATTTGCCTTTTCGGTTCACGAGTGCATTTTTCAGGAGACTCCTGGGAGTCTGCGCTGAAGCTGTGGAGTTTGTGCTTTATGCAACACTTTTGGCAGGTCGCCCTGCAGTGAAAGACCGAGCCATGTGAGAAAACCCGGGTCAGTGAGGTCTTTCTGGTGACTGCCGAGTCCATCGATGATGAACTGTGGTTGTCGTGGATGAATTTTGTGTTGGCATTCTGGCGGCGACATTATGCACAGTGTACCTGTGGGGGATGTTGGATTGCTGAGACTCCTGTCTATTCCACTTTTCACATTGGACAGTTGGAGCATTTTGTGTGATACACTGGCACAGGAATGGAGCTTAATGGGGACGACCCGTTGCCGTGAAGTTGGAACCTCGACTAACTAACTAACTAATAACTAAATAATAAAGAACATACATTGGCATCAAGCAGCAACCATAAGACTTGATAACCATTTAGGAACATTTCGTTGCATAAAGATGGCATCAAACTGTTCCCAGTTTTCATTATACAGTGAGGCATATAATGCATGGTCGAGAGATTAGGGCATCTGATCAACCACTTAAATATTGTGTTAAGCCAACAAAGTCTTAACTGGATATGAAGAGTGGGTGGGCATGTCATCATGATGGAGCTGCAAAGTTACTATTATTGACATATCTGGTTGTTTGTGTCACAAATACCCGGGAAGGTTAACCCGGTCAACAAATACCCACAGAAGTTGGATGTGTCAGCCTAAAGGCGCAATTAAACAGGCACAACGCAATTACATCTGAAAAAACACTCAAGACGAATGCAGAAGAAGAGGAAGTATCGCGAATCGGCCATGTTGTCCTTATGTCAATGGAAGCACAGAATAGTAACACCATAGCCTTCTACCATGCATGTTGTAGTTAGTTGGTTGCATATCCTTTACAGGACGTAGCAGTCAACTCCAGTATGTTTTGGTCATTTGTGATTCTTGGGAAAGTTTACGGAGAGTAGTTTGCCATTGCTTTCTGAATGACCGGCACTCATACCATTGTATGGAAACCATTGCAAGACGGTCTGCTTACAAATCACCCGCAGCTGTGTTTCGATAGTGGGATTACGAAATTGCGTTCGTAATCCCTTGGCCACAGAGCTGGTGATGAAAATAAGACAGTGAAATTTATACAAGAGATTACACTGCAGTTATAGACCATTTATTTGAAGTGTACGAAAGAATGAGATGAAGAATGAAAATTGTATGCCCATAAAAGAAGAAAACCATGTGCATCAGCAAGCTTGGCAATATATACTAGATAACACAGTTGCTGTTCGCCAATGGATTTATTTAAGAGTAGCTTGAAGTACCTTTGAAGGTGTCTATCATGCAGTGATGGTAGTCCACACTGAATACAACAGAACTAACAGTAATCGATCTTTGGGATTATATGTGAGAACAAAGCAGTCTTCTATAATTGATACATATTCTAATTTTCTGGGGAAGATTATGCAAGTTGGAAGAAAGAAGAGAGTATTAGTGACTCTGAATTTACAGTTCTTGTCCAACTTCTTTACAGGTTACAGAAGAGACCCCTTTTGTTCATTCTTGTAGAAACATAATGGGATGAGAATTATATTTTGTATGCATAAAAAAATAAGAAAAATGATTACAAAATGTTCAACACACAAAGTAGTCGATTGTTAAAGTTTGCTGAAGCTATAATAATCAACCTTCGTAAGCCATCCTTGTGCAAGCAGAAAGACATGTTAGTCAGTTTAAAATTACCGTGATAGACAATCGACATTACTGTGCGAACATGTGTATATTTCAGTTTGAAGGATTTATCTAATTAATTCACGTAAGTTGTAGTGATTTCTGCAGTATGTACCTGACGAGATGCAGCGAAATATGCCAGGCAATAAATCGTGCAATCTATTGTTTGTGTCTTCGTTATTAAAATTCATATCCCTTTTCTTTCTGTAGTATTGGAAGACCGAAACATGTTCGCATAATGGCAGGAGCACTCGAGGGTGACATTTTTCTTGGACCAGAAGCAGAGGTAATATCTTTATTTTTAATGTTGGCTATTAACTATGAAAGTAAAGGAACTTGCTGAAAGGAACATCAGGTTGTGTGGCTGGAAGCTTCTAGTTCATAGACCCATAAACAATAACTGGAGGTTATGTTACTAACTTTTGCATTTGTCTTGTTCAATTACTTGTTCTATAAAAATATCACATGTGCATGAGTCTCTCTTTCTCTTTGCCAATCTGTCTTTCTTATTCTTCCCTCTGCCCCCTTTCCCTCTACACTGAAACATTGTGAGGTGGATAAAGTGTTCACTTAAGACTAATCACTACTGATATAAAAGGTGAACAATTAACATTAAAAAAAAACTTGATACTAAAGAAAGTTTGAAAATAAGTTACTTTTTGTAAGCAAGGATTTGTACTTGCAGATGTAAGCTGTGCTACCTTCAAATCCATAATAATAATAATAATAATAATAGAACCCTAGTATAACAGCCAGTCCCCTATTGGTAACCCAGTATGTTCCCCAAGCTAATAACAATTGTCACATCATTCATTAATTACTGAGTCATGTACTGATTTTTGCATTTTCCCCCATGACGTTATAATGCATATCTTTTATATTGTTGTTGTTTTCAGTTAGCCTCGAATGATGTGTAGATGTAATAATGTATGAAAGCTTGCCCAATTCTTAACCCTTTGAAAATAAAGTTTGTTTGCTTTGTTCGTTCGGTTTTCTTCAAGACTGAGTCTCAGCTATCCAGCCCAATTTACTAGCGAACAGGTGGTTTGAGCTCTGAAAAGGTCTTGTGTCTATCGGTGTGAGGTTGGTGTAGAGACTTTTGTCCCAACTCTGAAATGGTCTTGTGTCTATCTGAGTGAGGTTGGTGTCGAGACTTTTCCTCCAACTCTGAAATGGTCTTGTGTCTATCGGAGTGAGGTTGGTGTAGAGACTTTTCCCCCAACTCTGAAATGGTCTTGTGTCTATTGGAGTGAGGTTGGTGTAGAGACTTTTTCCCCAACTCTGAAATGGTCTTGTGTCTATCGGAGTGAGGTTGATGTAGAGACTTTTCCCCAACTCTGAAATGGTCTTGTGTCTATCGGAGTGAGGTTGGTGTAGAGACTTTTCCCCTAACTCTGAAATGGTCTTGTGTCTATTGGAGTGAGGTTGGTGTAGAGACTTTTCCCCCAACTCTGAAATGGTCTTGTGTCTATCGGAGTGAGGTTGGTGTAGAGACTTTTCCCTCAACTCTGAAATGGTCATGTGTCTATCGGAGTGAGATTGGTGTAGAGACTTTTTCCCTAACTCTGAAATGGTCTTGTGTCTATCGGAGTGAGGTTGGTGTAGAGACTTTTCCCCCAACTCTGAAATGGTCTTGTGTCTATCGGAGTGAGGTTGGTGTAGAGACTTTACCCCCAACTCTGAAATGGTCTTGTGTCTATCGGAGTGAGGTTGGTGTCGAGACTTTTCCTCCAACTCTGAAATGGTCTTGTGTCTATTGGAGTGAGGTTGGTGTAGAGACTTTTTCCCCAACTCTGAAATGGTCTTGTGTCTATCGGAGTGAGGTTGATGTAGAGACTTTTCCCCAACTCTGAAATCGTCTTGTGTCTATTGTTAGGTTGGTGTAGAGACTTTTCCCCCAACTCTGAAATGGTCTTGTGTCTATGGGAGTGAGGTTGGTGTAGAGACTTTTCCCCCAACTCTGAAATGGTCTTGTGTCTATGGGAGTGAGGTTGGTGTAGAGACTTTTCCCCTAACTCTGAAATGGTCTTGTGTCTATCGGAGTGAGGTTGGTGTAGAGACTTTTCCCATAACTCTGAAATGGTCTTTTGTCTATGGGAGTGAGGTTGGTGTAGAGACTTTCCCCCCAACTCAGACCAAAGTACCATCTCCACAGGGACTATTTGCAAATCTTTACTTCCCCTCTCCAAATAAAAAAAATCAGTGAGGTATGCAAGAGTGGTACTGGAACTTAACATCTTCAGAGAGGCATATTAGGTATAACGAGGTCATGATTTAACTTAGTGCAAACACTGGATAGGATTATTTCTAGGTTGGATGTTTCCACCATAGATTTCAAGTATTTTTTGTCAATTGACACCAACCGTATGCTCAGAAGGATATTTTACCGAGGTATAGAACAATTAAAATAGATGTTTACATAGCATAAGAACGTGTCTAGTGAAAGCTCTGATCCTCAGGGATCAGAAAGAAAAGAATTGAAGCAAGAAAATACCTCAGCCAATCAGTACCTGAGTACTTTAGTGTTCAGATTCCTGTATAAACATCATCAATCATCATCAAGTGCCGTGCCGGCTGGCATAGCGTTCATGGCTCTCCACGGATCTCGGTCTTTGGTGTTCTGGAAAAAAAAAATTGAAGCAAGAAAATACCTCAGCCAATCAGTACCTGAGTACTTTAGTGTTCAGATTCCTGTATAAACATCATCAATCATCATCAAGTGCCGTGCCGGCTGGCGTAGCGTTCATGGCTCTCCACGGATCTCGGTCTTTGGTGTTCTGGATCAACTCTGCTGATGATATTTCTCCATGCCACCGTCTCAATCCGTCCAGCATCATTTCTCTTGGTCTGCCTCTGCCTCTCTTCCCCTCGATCTTTCCAGTTGTCACAATGTTCTCCATTGCCTCTCTTCTCATCACATGACCAAAGAAAGCTGTTTGTCTCTTTCTTATTGTTGTATATAGTGTTATAGTTTCATTAGCCTCTTTCAGGCAATCGTTGTTAGTTACTCTGGCTGTCCAAGGAATTCGCAACATTTGTCTTGAAAACCACATCTCTGTTGCTTCTAAGTTCTTCCTAATTTGTTCATTTACATTGTATAAACATACTGTAGACATTTTTAGAAGTGTAAATTAAGGCTACTTATTCATTAAAAAAGAGAGAAAGAGTCCTGTGGTAGGAACCTTGCTGTGGGTATGTGAAGTGTTAGGACCCTCTCATTTTGTGCATGGGGGAATAGTTGGCCAGTCTTTCCCTTCTCTAGAGAACAACAAGAGCTGGCATTGAATCCTTGCCCTACTGCCCTCATGTCCTTGTCATCATAACATCCTAACTGTTACACCAGTACACCTGCTTACTTATTCATTGCTTGAGTAAATAATTGAGTGTAATTATGAACATTTTTTTCTTATTGTGATCAGGAACATAGAGGTCTTTTGTCCATTCGTTATCCTATGGAACATGGCATTGTAAAAGACTGGAATGACATGGAACAAATATGGCAGTATATTTATTCAAAAGATCAACTGCAGACTGTTTCAGAAGAGGTAAATTTAATATTTCAGCCAAAGTATTATTCGTTTTTTCACTTCATATGATATGTAACTCTGCAGTCTGCACCTGATGAGATACAATGAAATATGCCAGGCAAGGAATTGTGCAACATATTGTTTATATCTTCTATTTACACCTGTTTATAGAAAAAGAGTATAAGCAACATAAAAATATGTTACATTTTCTGACCTTTTTAACTGCATTTGCAGTGTAAACCTTCATTAGAAATTTTCATAGTTAATTTTTATGTTGTGATATTACCATATCACAATGTAATGCAAAGAATACCATTGACAGACAGAAAAACCAACGACCAAGTCCTACAAGAAGCAAATGAAAGTCATAAACTGATTAGAGAAATTAGACGTAGACAGTCAAAATTATTTGGACATGTTATGAGAAGAAATAAATTAGAGAACTTCGTGATAACTGGCAAGATTGAGGGGAAGAGAACAAGGGGAAGACAGAAGTAAATACCTGGATGGCTTGACCACGTGGCATAGTCAAGACAAGAACACTGAGCTGATTCACGACTCTGGTGATCGAGTGAAATTGCAAATCATGACCGCCAATGCTTACCGGCAGGGTACATGATGGATGAATATCGCAATGTACGAACATTTTATTTCATAATAATTAGCACATTGCAATGTATTTTGCCATCCATGATAAAAACTCAATAAAATAGGAGCCTTTTACATGCCTTGATGTGTATTGGGTTTATGTTGCTAGCCCCATGTTTGTATAGACCAGTCAGCACTCAATGGGTCATGTGGTCAGTGTCACGCTGGCTGCCTTTAATTCCCAGGGTTTCCTTGTACCTGACTGGGTTGCCCTGGGAGCCCAGGCCAATTTAAACAAACCAACCTCGATGGGAATGTGAACACATGACCTGAGATGGCAGGCAAGCGTGCTAGCTCCGGTAGATTATTTGGCCACTGATTATTTAGGTTGTGCAGCTTTTGCTGCACCTTCTATCATCAAACTTTCACTTTCAGGCCAAATTCATTAATCCCAGGATTCCAGAAGGGCTGCTGCTGCCAAAAGAGCCCAGTAACAACAACAAAATCATAAATGTAATGTTTTTTCAGGGGCTAACTATGTATAAAACAGACGTGTGGTGAGATTTATTTAGTATTCTATAACAAAATATAAGAAGTCCAATCACTGTTTTGTACACATTGAAAATAGCTGATCACATATAGTTCATAACAAGAGACTGAAAGAGTTAATGTCTGGTAAAGAGATTCTCTCCATTCCTTATAATTTTCTGTCAATTTGTTCAAGTCATCATTGAACAGCTGTCAGTGATAGAATGAGTTAACCTATCAATTCCAAGTAAGAACTATATCAGTTTTATGCATGCAACATCTCTGAATACTTTGCAGTCATAATGTGTTCAATCTGTACTTGTATTTCAGCACCCTGTATTGTTAACAGAAGCTCCTTTGAACCCACAGAGGAATAGAGAGAAAGCTGCAGAGATATTCTTTGAAACATTCAATGTTCCAGCTTTATTTATTTCCATGCAGGCTGTGCTGAGTTTGTAAGTGTTGATTTATTCTCACATGTTCAGTATAATTGCCATGGCCATATGTTACAGGAGTCAAGTCTGGTCTTAGTCAGGTATGAATGAGCTACTGTTTGACAGTAGACAGTACTACCTGCTTTCTGTTAGCACCAAATGTTGGGCAGCACTCACTAAATCTGACACCCCACATTGTACCAACGGCTTCGGGTGGAGGAGCACAATTGGGAGGGTATAATCCTTACCCTACTGTGAGAAAATGCAACCTAAAGACTAAATGTTATGACAAGGTAGACCAGGCCGTACGCTTTTTTCGACAACTGGTCTAGAATTGAAGCTCCAACAGGTAGACAAAGTATTGCTTTGCTGATCTGACACTTTCTGCAGCTTGTCTTATTCCAAATGTGTTGGTGTTAACCTTTCCTTTGGAGTAAACTAGGCAGAGGCAAGGATCATACTACATGGGCAACACATGGTCTCTAAATTAAGGCCAGCTCTGAGCTATTGAGAGGTATAACTCCATTGTACAAACTATCATCTGTCGAGTCAGCAAGGTACCAGTCATGTTACAGGAGCCACGAAGGGAAGCAAGGAGCAGATACAATGTAATTTATTGAATCTGCCATATGAGGCACTTAAAGGTATTTACAGACTAGAGTGAGTTTTCTTGGATTAAGAAAATGACAAATAAGTTGTGATTATTGGAAACACCTGGTATCAAAAGCACCCAAGAAGATTATGGACATGGAGGAGTCCTGATCATAAGATCAGAAATCAGATTGATTACATTCTTATCAACAGATTTCGAAATGCCTTAAAAGCCTAAAACACTATACCAAGCGCAGACTGCTACAGTGACCATAGATTAATCTTAAGCAATTTACATATAAAATTAAAGAAAGTTAAATATACACCAAGAAACACAAAATATGATCTACAGGCACTGAAGAGTGAGACGATAAACAATAAATTCAACAAAGAGGTAAAGAACAGATTCGATGCATTGTCCGATACGGAAATATTATTTTGAGACGTCAGTGACCAATGGAAAATATTAAAGAAATCAGTCAACCAAGCTGCAGAAACAACCATCCCCAAAATAAAGATAATAGGACGCAAGAAATGGATGACGGAAGACATCTTAAAACTCATGGAAATAAGAAGAAATAAAAGCATAACATAATAACAAATAACAACAATATGAAGAGATTCAAAGGAAAATTAGGAAGCTATGCGAAGAGGCAAAAGAAACATAGCTTGAGGAAAATTGCAAGGAAACTGAAAACCAACACAACACCAGGAATACCACATTAATGCACAAAAGAATTAATGACATGACTAACAAAAGAACACGTACATCAGTGGGTTGCCTAAAAACCTAAGATGGCAAAATCAGAATAGAAAAAGATTAGATTTTACATGCGTAGTCAGATTATGTGAAAGACCTTATAGTCAGATTATGTGAAAGACCTTATGATGATACAAGAGAAGAACATCATCGGAATAATAATGAAGGACCATCAGTTTTGAAGATGGAAGTTCAGAATGCTCTTAACCATATGAAAACTGGCAAGACCCCAGGTACAGATAACATCACAATAGAAGTGATCAGTGCCTTAAAAGAATATGGAATAGACCAAGTCACCAGACTGCTGAACGTAATATACGATACTGGAGATATACCTCTTGAATTATGTAATTCTATATTTATTGCAATCCCAAAGAAATCAGGAGCCTTGGAATGTGATCAAAATCGAACAATTAGTATAATGAGCCGCATCACGAAGATTTTGCTGAGAATTATCATACAAAGAGTTAGAAAGAAAATACAACCCGAAATTGGAGAAGAACAATGTGGGTTTGTAGAAGGCAAGGGTACAGTAAATGATGTATATATACTGAGAACAGTAATTGAACATTCTATAGAAGTAAACAAAGATCTATATCTTTGCTTTATTAACTACACAAAGGCTTTGGATAAAGTGAGACATGTCGACATAAGAAGGATGCTTGAAGATTTACAAATTTATGGAAAAGACCTTAGACTTGTAAAATACATATATTGGAAACAAAAAGCTGCCATCAGAATTGATAATGATGTAGGTCAATATCAGCCTATTAAGAGAGGTCTGAGACAGGGATGTGCAATGTCTCCAGATCTTTTTCCCCTGTACAGTGAAAATATTTTCAGAAATATAAAAGATATGGATGGAATCAGCATTGGGGGACGATACGTCAATAACATTAGATATACAGTCTTGATTGCAGACAATGAACAGGACCTGCAACATTTAGTAGATATGGTTGTTGCACACAGTGAACAAGTAGGGTTAGAACTGAATAGTAAGAAGACACAGATTATGGTCATCACTGGGAAGAAGGGAATGTGATATACAAGTAAACGGGCGTAATCTTAAGCAAGTTAATCAGTACAGTTATCTCAGAAGAGTCATACCATCTGATGGGAGATGCCTTGAAGAGATTAGAAGAAGAATTGCCATTGCGAAGGTAGCCTTTTGCAAGATGAAAAACATACTGATCAATAAAAGATATCAATTGAAATGAGAAAAAGAGTGTTGAAGTGCTACATAGAACCTTTACTTTTGTATGGATGTGAAACGTGGACAATGAGCAGACAAGCTGAAAAACATCTGATGGCTGTGGAAATGTGGTTTTTGAGGAAAATGCAAAGAATACCATGGACAGGCAGAAAAACCAATGAACAAGAAACAAATGAAGATCGTAAACTGATTAGAGTCATTAGACATAGACAGTCAACATTTTTTGGCATGTTATGAGAAGAAATGACTTGGAGAACTTGGTGACAACTGGCAAGATCGAAGGGAAGAGACCAATGCGAAGACCGAGAAGTAAATACCTGGATGGCTTGGCCACATGGCATGGTCGAGACAGGAACACGAGATAGGAACATGGAGCTGATCCACGACTGGTGATCAAGTGAGATGGCAAAACGTAACTGCCCATGCTTATCGGCATAGCACATGATGGATGGATGGAATCATCATGGCTCCTGGTGCAGTAAAACTAACTTATAATAACATAATTTGTGACTCTATATACGTATGTATTTGGGCATTAAAATGCATGAGGCAAGGGAACTGGCAAAGAATCAAGATTCTTTTCAGTGGGCCATGGCTGGAGTGACAATTTGCAAAATAGCTGCTATATGATGATTATTCTATTTGTAATTAGGGAAAATGGTTTCTCTGACATACTAAACAACTTGTACAAAGCTCCTTATACAGAGCTCCTTAATGGAGATTGTTGCCTTCTTTGTCGTCTTCTGTTCATTTACTTGAAATCGACCTAATTTAAAAATTCATTTTCTGCATTAACTGCACTGTCTTCTGCAGATCCTTCAAACTTCCGTAGAGTTTGACATTGGGTTGTTTCATTTGGCCATATGTGGTATAATTTGAGGTTTATTGGAGATGACACTAATCAGGAATTATAAAAAACATCTTTTTACAAAGTTTCTTTTGATAATACAGTCAAAAATTAAATATTGGATGCTAGCCTAAAAGAAATGAGTAATACAAATTATGACTTGACAGTGGAATAAAAGTGATAAAAGAATAAAGTGTCTTTATTAATAACAACAATGATAAATATTGATTGAGCATAGCCTACGATGGGTAGCGTTGTGATATTCTGTTGTGATAATTTGGTGTGTCCAGTGTGTGCCGCGTTGTTACACACCCGCTTCACACACGTGATCCGGGACTGTTTCCGGATCCGGTCAGGGATATGCACTACTGATGAGCTCAAATGAGGGCGAAACTCGAGTATAGTGCTTCCATATTGACGTGGATTGGCCTTAGGTTCATACCAGAATGCGATCGGCGTTGCCAGTAGTGGGTTGTGCTCAATATTTAAACAATGATAAATAATGAAATTATATACTATAAGCTGTTTGGGTGTTATGAGTGAAAGCACACCGTATATAATAACAACACAGTTATCATTCACAGGGCTCATGGGTGAGCAGTGGCTGAGAGGTTATGGTGTTCGCCACAGGCTTAGAAAGTACCATGTTCAATCCCAGGATAGGGTTGGGATTTTTGTCAAGAACCACTGGTATCTAATGACCTCACATGTCCCCTTGATCTCTTAGATGCTGAGATCGGATACCAAACCGTCTCAGATAAGGGCAACATACAACAGGCCCAATGTGCAGATTAAAGAAATCCCACAACAATTGTAAATCATAAAGAGTAGGCTGGGAGGCTGCTGCTTTGTAAAATTGTTAGGAAAGAAAACCTAACCATGAATGGATAGAGCCCGTTACCTTGAATAGAATCTATCTAGAGGAAGCAAACCTTTACACATGCATGCGGAAGTTGGACACACTGACCTTTGTATAACTAGGTGTCTAGGTGTGACACACTCCTCATATCAGAAATTAAGATGTCACAAGGCTCAGGAAGCTGCATGCCTGAGAATGAGACTTGCAAACTATAAACCGGTCATGTATTGGTTGTCATGGGATACAATGAAAATGGTGGAAATTTAGGACAGAGCAATCATTAAAAGGCTTGGCAAAAATACTGTAACAGAGATAAATCTTTATTTGAATGTATTCAGCAGGTAATTTATTTTATTTCCGAAGTAGTCCAACTATTTTTATCAGCATAAAGTTGAGAATTAACATATTCACAGATATGCAACAGGGCGTACAACAGGTGTAGTATTGGATTCAGGCGATGGTGTCACACATTCAGTGCCGATATACGAAGGTTTTGCAATGCCACATAGCATCATGCGAGTGGACATAGCTGGGAGAGATGTCACTAGGTACTTGCGTCTGCTGCTGAGAAAGGAGGGTCTTGACTTCCATACATCAGCAGAGTTTGAAGTAATCAGACAACTAAAAGAGGTAAGTAATATATTAGTAGTGCTATGCTAGTTTCTGCTGTGATATAGTGCTTAGTGTGCTTTTCTATCAAGACAGTGGTTTGGGTTTAATCTCCAGCAGTAGCAGGATTATTTTTTTTAAAAACCATTATGGCTCTGGGGTCAGCCCAATCTAATAAAATGGATACCAAAAAATTTTGAGAATTTTCTGGGAAGAAAAGACAGCAAGAAGGGGTTTGGTCACCCAAGCTTATTATGCCATGACCTAGAATATTTGAAGGCCTAACTCTGTAGAGATTAGAACAAGAGTTAGCATGAAAAAAGTAACCTTTTGCAAGATGGAGAACATAATCACCAATAAAAAGTTGTTAGTTGAAGTGAGAAAAAGAGAGTTAAAGTGCAATATAGAACCTATACTGTTATATGCATGTGAAACATGGACAATAAACAGACAAGCAGAGAAACCTTGAACACTGCATAAATGTGGTTTCTGAGAAAAATGTCAGAAATATCAAGGGTGAACAGAAAAACATATGTGGCAGTCCTTCAAGAGACAGATTAAAGCTGTAAATTGATTACAGTAATTAGACATAGACTGTCAAGATTGTTTGCAGATGTATTTTTTTTTTCTTGCGCTCACTCGCTTTGAACTCAAACATAGTCCAAACACACTATTTATAGTAGTGATGGACTGAATTTTGCATGTGGGTTAGCTTTCCCTATTAACAGTGTCTCTCGCCATCAGGTGAACCCACTCCGACTTAGTCCAGCTGTCCGTTGTAAGGGTTGAACCGCTTACCTCGGCATTAGCACACAGAATGTTTAAGAACACGCGTTCTTATCATTCGACCATGTGGACTTTGGAGATGTAATGAGAAATACACTTGAAAACTTAGCTAAAACTGGCAAGCTTGATGGGAAAAGAGCAAGTGGAAGACAACTTTTCATACCTGAATGGCTTGGTGCGTAATCATGACAAGAACAGACCTGATTCGAGACGCTGGTGATCGCACGAGAGGGCTAACAATGAACACCGGGGTTTATCGGTATAGCATATGATGAACACTTCACACCCAAAGGAAGTATCTTCCGTGGGTCAACCTTTACCTTCCACAATCCTAGTAGGAAACATGGGCAAGTATGTAGCGGGATCAGATACATACCAGTACTATTTTATGTCAAAGGAGTTGAAGTAAAAGTGAGGGACTTTTCTCCATGAAATGAGGTATATTAGTAAATATGCTGAAACATAAAGGACCTTTTTACATAGCTTGAGGCATGTTGGGTGTATGGTGCCAGTCCCATGCTTTTATAGATCATTTAGCCCTTGATGGGTGATGTTGTCCATATCACGTGGGCTGCTGTTACTTGCCAGGACATTTCCTGGTATCCATTTTAGGCTGGGTCAATCTGGGAGCCCAGGTCAGTTTAAAAAAAAATCCCATTCCAATGGGGATTTGAACACATGATAACCAGGCCAGGAGGCAAGTGTACATGCCACTGCTCTACTGCAGCTTCATCATCTTCAAGTGCCATGCCAGCTGGCGTAGGCCTTCCTGTTTCTCCATATATCTCGGTCTTTGGTGTTCTGGATCAACTCTGCTGATAATATTCCTCCATGTCACCACCTCAATCCATCCAGCATCATTTCTCTGGGTATGCCTCTGCCTCTCTTCCCCTCGATCTTTTCAGTCGTCACGATGTTCCCCAATGCCTTTCTTCTCATCACATGACCAAGGAAAGCTGTTTGTCTCTTTCTTATTGTTCTATATAATGTTCTAGTTTCATTAGCCTCTTTCAGGCAATCGTCGTTGGTTACTCTGGCAGTCCAATGAATTCGCAACATTCGTCTTAGGAACCACATCTCTATTGCTTCTAAGTTCTTCCTAATTTGTTCATTTACATTCCAAGATTCACAGCCATACAGCAAAAAGGTTCTATATAACACTTCATCACTCTCATTTTTACATCCAATGATAGTGACTTATTGCATAAGATACTTTTCATTTTCTGAAATGCAGCTTTTGCTTGCCCTATTCTGTTCTTAATTTTGTTGTGCACCTTCCGTCTGATATTATAAATGCCCCTAGGTATTTAAAATTAACTGCAGCTTACTGAATCATAAAATGGGTACCAGAAAATCTTCTAGAAAGTCATGTTTCTGGTGTGATACTGTATATCTCACCCACTGAGTGTGGTTTGGTCAAGAAAATATTGGTCTAGTACTATATCCCTAATATTTTATTTTTACATTTGTTTTAGAAATTACAAATTTCTATTTTAATGGTTATATTGAAGGGTATGTACATAATAACAGTACATGTAATAACTGTATATGCTTGTATAAAATAATAGAGGGGACATTGAATATTCATTTATTTAAGAATATATTATATGTTACCAGAATGTGGGCATAATTCACTATTTAAAGCACTATGGTGCATAATGCAAAGTTGTAAACATACATGCATTCTTGTTATCATGCAACTTACAGAGTCACATTTGCAACTAGTGTTTGAGTAAAATGTCTTTTATTTTTAAAAAAAAATCATATTTGAAATAATTTTATATTAGATAAATTAGATGTCGATAGTCACGATTGTTATTGCATGTTATGAGGGAAAATACATTTTAAAACATTGTGGCAACATGCAGACTTGAAGGATAGAAGGGGAAGGCAGAGAGATTACTCATAAGGCATGATCACACAACATAATCAGAACAAGAACACAGATTTAACCAAGACTGGTGATTGTGTGAAATGGAAAATATTGCTGGCATATTGGCATGGCACATGATGATGACGATGATGATGATGATGATGATGATGATACATTTTGGTCCAAGAACTGAAACATATATATTTTTCAGAATCATTCTGCTAACGTATTTTTATTGGATTGGCATGCAAATAATAGACAAATGAAAGATATATTTTACTTTGTTTTATAACCAGAGGACATGCTACTTGTCCATAAACCCTCTGAGAGAAGAAAGTATGGAGACGGAAAAGGTCCAGTACACATTACCGGATGGTAATGTTGTTGAGGTTAGTGTAATGAGATGTCTATAAGTGTTGAAGTGTGTTGCATTAGTGTAATGGATAAACAAGTGTTGCTGGTAATGGCATAAGCGTGATGGAATAAGGGTTTGATTTCTGGGCTCCCCGCACGCTATGCAAAGAAAAGACTGACCACCTATTCCTCCGTGCACTCAGGCCTACAAAGTGTGATGGTCACTAACACTTCGCAGACCCATTGCAAGTTCCTGCTTCAGAACTTTTTTTCCATTATACTTTTTTTCTGTACAGTTTATGTTTTGCTTCCTGCTTGAATAGCTTGAGTGTTACAGAATTACAGAGGCTGTCACAGTTTATTTTGAGTGAAATTTGTTTTACGCCTTTTATAAAAGAATGTCTACAAAGGGCTTAGCATGAGTTGGTTGAGGGTCTGTACTTCATGGGGAGATGAAAGGAAGAAGAAGAAGAAGAAGAAGAAGAAGAAGAAGAAGAATAGCCAGGGGAAGTAAATCTAATTGTTGAATTAAAGTTACCAGCCATATCTCCTGCACTTTAAGAGTTTGTGAAAGTGACCAAAGATAGGTACTATTAGTGACTCATAGCTAAGCAGCTATTGAGTCAGATGCAAATGATCATGAAATGTGTTTGAGAAACTTGACAAGTGAGAGATCCAGATACAGAAACAATCATCCAAAGTCTTTATGAACAAAACAAAAATGGAAAACAAGAAGACTTGCTGAAAAGAAAAGTATCCTAATGCATTCACTGACAGTTCCTAACTTTGCAGCATAAAGCCAGATCAATTTGGAAAGAAAAAGAATGTCATGAGAGATGCTTAAGTCAAGTGTTTCTACCTGTTAACTTCTTCATGCTGTTTCATTGGAAGAAGCAGAAGTTATGAATCTTTATTTGAGAGAATCACAGAGATAATTTCAATTAGATTTGCTGCAGCAGAGATATTTGTCGTTAAAAATAAAAACCATAAAGTATTTGAAGCTATATTTGCATATTTAAGTGGAAATAAATAATCACCCATTGCAGTTGCAGTTAATGTAGCAATTAGTCAAAGATTACTTGAGTTTGACATCAATAGTGATAATGGGTGGAAAGAGTGCCAGAGGTACTGAACTTATGTATGATGGGAGGCTTGTGTACTGTACTCTTCAGTATCTACTGAAATTGACATAGCATCCATGGGTTTTCTTGCATTACAATGATGTCAATTGTACTACAAAATAACTGTTAGCTTCATGTTAGCGATTGTTAATTGATGTCATTTGTGTTACAAAATAACAATAAATTACCATATCTCTTTATTTTGCCTGTAAATGTGCACGGAAAATATTATTTTAGGCTTATGTTGTTACTTAGCTTTGGTGTGTCAACCCAGTAATATATGTACAAATTTCCACCTGTTTACAGATTGGTCCAGCAAGGTTCAGAGCACCAGAGCTTCTTTTCAGACCTGATTTGATAGGTGACGAGTGTGAAGGCATTCATGAAGTGTTGGCTTGCTCTATACAGAAGTCAGATTTAGACCTTAGGAAAACACTGTATTCAAACATTGTGCTGAGTGGTGGCTCCACATTATTTAAAGGTTGTAACCTGTTTTTGTTTATTATTGCTTCATTGTACATTTGTCTTGTAGTTTGTAGTTTTTTTTTGGTCAATGTTCTTTTCATTGTCTTAATGTTGGTCTTCATTGTTTGTTAACAATGGTGCTTACAGGTTTCTCACTTTGTATCGTTCTAGAGGTGTTTTCTTTGCCTGTTATCAATGATGCTTACAGATTTCTCACTTTGTATCATTCTAGAGGGATGTCTTTCGCCTACCAATAATTAATGTGAAACCAGTCACAAAGAGAATAGAAAATAGCAAATATTTGTTCAATGCCATGAGCTGTTACTGGCATCTGAATAAAAACACAAAATATGACTAAGAGGCTCAGTGAATGGAAGAAAGACACAGATACAGGCAAACATTTCAACTGAAGTCTTTAACAATGGGACACAAAAACAAAGTAATAACACACAGAGTTATCTATGCTTCAGGGGGGAGATATAGTGCAGAAAGAAAAGGACATATGTTTGGCAAATATTTGAATAAATTTTGCATTTAAGAGGACATGCATTTGATGAAAAACATTTACTCGTGATTGTGGAGTGGATACCAGAGGCATTTCCACATTATAGTTTCTGTGTACCTGGGGGTTCCTTGCCAGCTGAGTTCAGGCCTGGGATGGCCATTTATCCATGGTGCATGACAAGAACATATAGCAGCAGTCTAGCATGGGGTCCATAAAACCAGCACAGAACCTGCTGGTGCCCAAGGGGAGGTATAGGTATCCTGTTATATTAAAGTAATCCAATTAACACAAACATTACGAACTGAAAAGGTTTTCTGCTCACATTATGTGTTGATCAGATCACTTTTCAAATCCCACATTAAGTATTCTTGTTATATATCTGTTTGTTGTTGTTTTGCTTTTCTTGTTTGTTGATAAAGTCTTTAGTAAAGACGTTAATCTGTATCTGTTTTTTTTTAACCTTTCATTGAGCTTCCTAGTCATAATTTGTGTTTTTATTCTAACCCAGAGTCTTTTGCAGATGTAAAAAGATTTATCCTGAGAAGCTGAGATTGTATTCCAGTGTGCCATCCAGTTTGGTAGCACGGCATGTGAAGAGTTAAATAAGGTAGAAATTACTCACAAGAACCCCTACCCTAAAGCTGGACAGAATACAGCACACCTCCACTTGTAGGCTCTGCAAAAGGATACTAGATTAGGAGCTTATCTCCACAAAATGTTAATTGCTGAAACTGACTGGTGTACATGCCATGGTCATATATTGTATACATGATTGAATCATGCTTGTCTGCCAGCCTGGTAGTCAAGGGTTTGAATACCCATTGAGAGGTCTACCCAGCCTGGAGATGGGTACCAAGACATGTATACATGATTGAATCATGCTTGTCTGCCAGCCTGGTAGTCAAAGGTTTGAATCCCCATTGAGAGGTCTACCCAGCCTGGAGATGGGTACCAAGACATGTCCAGGGAAGTAAAGGTGGCTGGCAGGATATTGATCACATCATCCTTGAGTGCCAGTTGGTCTATAAAAAATGGGGCTAGAACCATGTACCCAAAAATGTATCTACAATTATACCCATGAAAAATGGTCCAAACATCACTGAATGTATTGATGGTTTACATTATTTTCAATGAGATGTCCCTTATTTCAGGTTTCGGTGACCGCCTTCTCGCTGAAGTAAAGAAATTGTCACCAAGAGATGTGAAACTGAGGGTAAGTTTAGCAGCAGTGTGTTAGCACTAATGACAGTTTGATATTATATGTTATTGGATTGTTTTGTACATGTATTTGGGGAGTTTATTTTTAATATGTGATATTAAAGAAACCAATCACACATGGAACTTGTCACAGACATCAGAAAGATACACTCTCATTTCTTTGAGCATGCAATGAAAGGGAAAGAACGGAATATATTTAACAGTTTGTTTGAAATAATGGAACATGAGATGGAGCATGTCAGAAAGAACAAATTGCTAGAAAGTATTGAGTCAACAGAAGATGTCGGTACATGAATCGATGCATTATACAGGAGAGTGAGTCTTATCGGAGGATATGATAAACCACATAAATTTACAATGCCCTTTACAATGATGATGGAAGTTGTATGGAAGAACCTGTAGATAGCAATGTTGATTGGTGTAAGCAAAAGAATAATGATCATGGAAGTTGTATAAAAGAACCTGTAGATAGCAATGTTGATTGGTGTAAGCAAAAGAATTATATGAATTTTTAGAGCTGTGTACAGTGGCTAGCACACTTGCTGGCCAACCTGGCATTCAAATCCAACATGGAGATATTTTAACCTGGGTTCCCAGATTAACTCCACCTAAAGTATCTGCTATGAAATGTCCTGGGAAGTAAACATAGCCGGTGTGCTAAGATTACATCATCCACCATATGTTGATTGGTTGAAAATATGAGGTTACCACCATATACCCAATACACCTAATGGCTTGAAACGTCAAGAACAGTATGTCCCTACCAAGGAAAGTAAAGTTGATGATTTGACATTCACGTAAAAGTATTTACAATAAAGTTTGAAATCACTTCATTGACAAGGAACTCATTTAGCCTCAAGGAAGGATAGAAAGGTTGAAATTGTAATATTTTTCTGCTGCTTCAACATAAGATAGGATAGGAGTCTGTGTAGACTAATAGCCATTACTCTTCTTTTGTTCTTCTGCCTTTTATTCTCAATAACGTATACACCCCTAACCAACCTGTGTAAATTATCTATCACATTTTGTATCTATTGATCTTATGGTCTTCCTCTTCTCCACTTCCCTGTTACACCTACCTCCATAATGATCTTTTCCAGACATTCAAGTCTAATTACATGCCCCAAAATATTTTATTTTCCTCAATTTTATTTGTCTTAACCAATCTTGTTTAGTATTGATTTCTTGTTGGATGACCAGTGAATTTTTACTGCCACTCTGAAACACGTATATTCAAAGGCAGATATGTGCTTTTCAGAGGAAACTAATCACTAATCATATGTTATATATACACTCAAAGACAGTCGAGGAAAAACTAAGAATTACTATGCCAGTGTACTCCATTTTAGCATACATTTCACTCAGCATACCTGCTTGCTTTTCGTGATTCCCACTTCTTGAAATTTTATTTTTAAAAATGAGACACAGAGGTGTTTCCAAGGCACCAGGGCCAGGTTCTATACTGGCCAAGACCTACTAACACGTCCTAGTTGTGTGTCCTGGGCAACAGGTCCCTTTGGGGCCCTGGCTAACGTAGTAGCATCGCTGATTCTTCTGAAGTCGGAACCACCAGTCTGCACATCAATAAGCCAGGCATGGGACAACGGATACTCACGCAAACCTCAGTCCAGGATGACATCACACTGATGTTGGACAACAAGATGTCTTCATCCGACATTCAAAACTTCACGCTGGAGTTCACAGCCAGCGAACGCAAGCAAGCAATTTAAAAAAAATAAAATCCTTAAAATAATGTGTTCATATATTATAGGGAGCTGCAGAGCATAGTGGCTAGATGCTCGCCTTCCATCATGATGGTCATGGGTTCGAATCCACATTTGGGCGGATGTTTAAAATTGACCAGGGTTTCCAGCCTAAAATGGGTACCTGGTAATGTCTGGGGAAATAAAGGTGGCCACCCAGTGTGCTGATTGGTCTATACAAATATGGGTCCAGCAGCATATGGCCAATGTGCCTTAAGGGACTTAAATGAGTCCTTGTAAAATATGTTGCATTCTATACATTATCTTGTGCCAGCATCTGTGGCTTAAGGGCAGCATCACAATCCCGCATATCAGGTTCAAAATCAGCTGCAGGCAGTTTGGAAGTAGACCTCTTTGCGTTGATGTTCACAATGGTATGAGTGTCGGTCACTCAGCCAAAAATTGCTGGGGTTGATTACAGTGTCCTGGAAAGAACATGCAATTAACAGTATGTTGTAGAGAATTAAATTTGGACTGAATATAATTGAGAAAAATCTTTATTCATGCACAGATATCTGCACCACAAGAGAGGTTATATTCAACATGGATTGGGTAAGTTCTAGTTACTACTTTCTATGTTGCAACAAAAACCAGGTTATGTTATGAAAACTCAGTCGTAGTTTGAATTTAGTTTCTTAGATGGCGACCATTTTGAGTTATCAATCATTTTATGATTTTGACATAACCTATTGTTCTTTTGTTCTGGTTAGGAACTTGTGTAGCACAGTGGTTAGGAGCTGTGGTAGCACAGTGGTTAGGAGCTTCTGTAGCACTGTAGTTAGGAGGTGTGGTAGCACAGTGGTTAGAATCTTGTGTAGCACTGGTTAGGAGGTGTGGTAGCACAGTGGTTAGGAGGTGTGGTAGCACAGTGGTTAGGAGGTGTGGTAGCACAGTGGTTAGGAGCTTGTGTAACAGTGGTTAGGAGGTGTGGTAGCACAGTGGTTAGGAGGTGTGGTAGCACAGTCATTAGGAGGTGTGGTAGCACAGTGGTTAGGAGGTGTGGTAGCACAGTGGTTAGGAGCTTGTGTAGCACAGTGGTTAGGAGGTGTGGTAGCACAGTGGTTAGGAGGTGTGGTAGCACAGTGGTTAGGAGGTGTGGTAGCACAGTGGTTAGGAGGTGTTGTAGCACAGTGGTTAGGAGGTGTGGTAGCACAGTGGTTAGGAGGTGTGGTAGCACAGTGGTTAGGAGCTTGTGTAGCACAGTGGTTAGTAGCTTGTGTAGCACAGTGGTTAGGAGCTTGTGTAGCACAGTGGTTAGGAGGTGTGGTAGCACGGTGGTTAGTAGCTTGTGTAGCACAGTGGTTAGTAGCTTGTGTAGCATAGTGGTTAGGAGCTTGTGTAGCACAGTGGTTAGTAGCTTGTGTAGCATAGTGGTTAGGAGGTGTGGTAGCACGGTGGTTAGGAGCTTGTGTAGCACAGTGGTTAGGAGCTTGTGTAGCACAGTGGTTAGGAGCTTGTGTAGCACGGTGGTTAGGAGCTTGTGTAGCACAGTGATTAGTAGCTTGTGTAGCACGGTGGTTAGTAGCTTGTGTAGCACGGTGGTTAGTAGCTTGTGTAGCACAGTGGTTAGTAGCTTGTGTAGCACAGTGGTTAGTAACTTGTGTAGCACGGTGGTTAGTAGCTTGTGTAGCACAGTGGTTAGTAGCTTGTGTAGCACGGTGGTTAGTAGCTTGTGTAGCACGGTGGTTAGTAGCTTGTGTAGCACGGTGGTTAGTAGCTTGTGTAGCACAGTGGTTAGGAGCTTGTGTAGCACAGTGGTTAGTAGCTTGTGTAGCACAGTGGTTAGGAGCTTGTGTAGCACAGTGGTTAGTAGCTTGTGTAACACAGTGGTTAGGAGCTTGTGTAGCACAGTGGTTAGGAGCTTGTGTAGCACAGTGGTTAGTAGCTTGTGTAGCACAGTGGTTAGTAGCTTGTGTAGCACGGTGGTTAGTAGCTTGTGTAGCACGGTGGTTAGTAGCTTGTGTAGCACGGTGGTTAGTAGCTTGTGTAGCACAGTGGTTAGTAGCTTGTGTAGCACGGTGGTTAGTAGCTTGTGTAGCACGGTGGTTAGTAGCTTGTGTAGCACGGTGGTTAGGAGCTTGTGTAGCACAGTGGTTAGTAGCTTGTGTAGCACAGTGGTTAGTAGCTTGTGTAGCACAGTGGTTAGTAGCTTGTGTAGCACAGTGGGTAGTAGCTTGTGTAGCACAGTGGTTAGTAGCTTGTGTAGCACAGTTGTTAGAAGGTGTGGTAGCACAGTGGTTAGTAGCTTGTGTAGCACAGTGGTTAGTAGCTTGTGTAGCACAGTGGTTAGTAGCTTGTGTAGCACAGTGGTTAGTAGCTTGTGTAGCACAGTGGTTAGTAGCTTGTGTAGCACAGTGGTTAGTAGCACAGTGGTTAGTAGCTTGTGTAGCACAGTGGTTAGCTTGTGTAGCACAGTGGTTAGTAGCTTGTGTAGCACAGTGGTTAGTAGCTTGTGTAGCACAGTGGTTAGTAGCTTGTGTAGCACAGTGGTTAGTAGCTTGTGTAGCACAGTGGTTAGTAGCTTGTGTAGCACAGTGGTTAGTAGCTTGTGTAGCACAGTGGTTAGTAGCTTGTGTAGCACAGTGGTTAGTAGCTTGTGTAGCACAGTGGTTAGTAGCTTGTGTAGCACAGTGGTTAGTAGCTTGTGTAGCACAGTGGTTAGTAGCTTGTGTAGCACAGTGGTTAGTAGCTTGTGTAGCACAGTGGTTAGTAGCTTGTGTAGCACAGTGGTTAGTAGCTTGTGTAGCACAGTGGTTAGTAGCTTGTGTAGCACAGTGGTTAATAGCTTGTGTAGCACAGTGGTTAGTAGCTTGTGTAGCACAGTGGTTAGGAGCTTGTGTAGCACAGTGGTTAGTAGCTTGTGTAGCACAGTGGTTAGAAGGTGTGGTAGTACAGTGGTTAGGAGCTGTGGTAACACAGGACAGCGGTTAGGAAGGATGGTAAGATGGTTGTTAGGATTTGTGGTAGCATAATAGGGGCTGTGGTAGGGTAGTGTTTACTGTGCTTGCTTATCAAAACTGTGTTCAATCAGTGGCAGAATTATTTTTCTCTGCTGTTAAATATGAGTACCAGATCATTAAAAAAAATGTCCCGGCAATTGTAGGAGTAGTCAAGACAGTGTGAATGAGAACTAGCCACAGCACCTCATGTTGTCATGGCCTAGAATATGTGGTCTAACACTTGACACATCAGTGGCAGTATCTGCCAAGGGAGCCTACTCTTTGTTCTGTTTAACCAATGGTTGAGTCATTCTGGAATTGCTACTAGCAGTAGATCTGTTGATGTTAAGTGCATAACAGTAGAATACAGATTGATGGACAGCATTAGTAGAAACACAAAAACAAAATGGATTTACATACTATTCATTAGTATATGCTTAGTTATTAACTTAAAAAAATGCTGTAAAAGCTGGTCATAAAATACTTTGATAATTTGTTTCATGTCTATTACTGTTTCTGTGTATTGAATAAAGTGTGTATATTTAGGTTATAGATGCAACAGTTTGCCTTTTTGATACTGCATGTTGTTAGGAGTGGCACTAGCATTGTGATTAGGAACTGCGATAGCACAGTGCTGCGGCCTCCTTCCATAGATGACACAAGAAAACTTCATAACTGTGCATGCATAACTCCATAGCACCAAGTTCCAAATGTGTGTATACCAGAATCAAATGCTATATATATCTTTCTGTGTAGGTTTTTATATTTTGAAATTAAGCCAGAGCAGCGGCCTTTTAGGCAAGCTCTTTTCAGTTTCCAACAGGAGAATGATTTTTAACCTGTGCAAGGAAGTCAGCATGGTCGAATGGATAAAAGAGCTCGTACTTAAATATCCTGTGTGCTGATGTCGAGGTAGCGGGCTCAACTCCTACACCGGTCAGTTGGACTAAAATGTTGACTTCTCGTCCTTGACTTGGGGATGTAAATTACAAGTACCTCTGAATTCAGTCAGAGTGGATTCACCTGATTAGAGGGACACTGGTAATAGGGAAAGCTAATCCACACACAAAAATCTGCCCAGTTCACCAGAAGCAGTAGCGCATGTGTGGACTACGCGTGAGTTCAAAGCACACACATACATACACATTGGCACCTTGCCGTCTTGACAGACGATAGTTTGTGCTTTAAAAAGGCATAATAACTATTACCCATGGCGGTAGTGAATGTGACTGATAAGGCCAATTTGCGCTGTAAATGTCCGTTCACAGTGGGTGCATGTGAACACGTGGTCATTTCCACCATCATGCACCATCTTACGTCTCAAACGCTTGGTGTGTGACTTTTCTGCAATAATTTTCTCCTTTGACTTTATTCCATTTCTGATATTTGCCCTCCATGCAACACGTTCAGCGGCGACTTGCTCCCAATGTGCATTATCAATGCCTGTATCAATCATGTCCCGCTTACACACATCTTTGTATCGTAGTAGAGGCCGACCCTGAGATCTCTTACCCATCTGTAATTCACCAAAAAAGATATCCTTTGGTATTCTACCATCATCCATCCTCCTAAGATGTCCTATCCATCTAAGTCTACGAAGACTGAGCATAGAATAAACTGTCACACAACCTGATCTTTCCAATACTTCAGTATTTGTGATTTTGTCTTGCCACTTAATACCAAGAATTCTTCGCAGACACCACATATGAAAGCTGTTTAAATTGTTCTCTTGGTGTGAGTAAGTTGTCCAGGTTTCACTGCCATAGAGAAGAGTACTAAGGACACAGGCTTGATAGACAAGGACTTTTGTTTTGGCAGTAAGCTTCCTGTTCTCCCAGACTCTTTTTCTTAACCTGTTCATTGTTGTTGCTGCCTTACCAATCCGGATGTTGATTTCCTGATCTAGGGATAATTTGCTATTTACCACTGATCCTAGATATGTAAAATGGTCTACTATCTCTAGTTCGGCGTCATCAATACAGATTGATGGTACCCCATGTGCACCTTGTGACATAATCTGTGTCTTCTTTTTGCTAATTGTTAAACCAAATTCAGAACAAGCATTGGAGAATGCAGATATTAGACATTGCAATTCTTCCTCAGAGTGGGTCGTAACTGCAGCATCATCTGCAAAAAGCAACTCTCTGATCAGTACCCTCCTAATTTTGGTCTTAGCCTTCAATCTCTGAGCATTGTAGAGGCCGCCATCTGAGCGTGAGTGAATGTATATACCACCATCCTGATCACGAAATGCATATTTCAGTAGAAGTGAAAAGTATATTCCAAAGAGGGTGGGAACTAGTACACAACCTTGCTTAACTCCACTCTTGATTTCAAATTCTTCAGAAGTTGCACCATCAAACTTGATTATACCCTTCATGCCTGTGTGGAACGATTCCACAATGGACAGAAGAGTTGGTGGGCAGCCAATCTTCTTTATTGCCTTGAACAGACCCTCACGACTGACCAAATCAAATGCCTTTGTGAGGTCGATGAAGGCAATAAACAGTGGTTGATTCTGTTCACGGCATTTTTCTTGCATTTGTCGCAATGAGAATATCATATCAGTGGTAGACCGGTTCTGTCGAAAGCCACACTGTGATTCGGGGTAGACTTGATCTCCTAGGACTTGAAGTCTGCGCAGAACAATTCTGGCAAATACTTTTCCAACAATACACAGAAGTGAGATACCCCTATAGTTGTTGCAGTCGCTCCGATCGCCCTTGTTCTTGTACAGTGTTATGATGCTTGAATCTTTGAAATCCTGTGGGACTTGTCCTTCACGCCAGCATAGCTCTATTAGCTGGTGGATCTGTATAGTGAGTGTGTCTTGCCCACTCCTGATAACCTCTATTGGAATCCCATCCTTACCTGGAGCCTTGCCAGATGCAAGTTCATTTATAGCACACTTAACTTCTGTTATGGTGGGAAGTGTGTCCAGGTGGTCAAGAGTTGGTAGAGCCTCTATGGCGTTGAGGGCATCATCCGCTAGTTTGGTCTCACTTGAGTAAAGCTCCAAATAGTGCTCTACCCATCTGTCCATCTGCTGTTTCTTATCAGTGATGACTTCTCCAGTCAAGGTTTTCAATGGTGCACTTCTTTTGATCACTGGACCACAGGCTTTCTTTATTCCTTCATACATGCTTCTTATGTCTCCCTTATCACTTGCGATTTTAATGGACTCACATAACTTGATCCAATAATCATTTGCACACTGCCTGACAGCCTTTTGCACATCCTTCCTAGCTTGCCTTAGCTCACTCAGAGTGTTACGCGTTGGTCTTTCCTTGTTTCTTAAGAGAGCTTTCTTCTTCTTATCAATCAAGGGCTGCAGAGTCTCGCTGTTGGCCGCAAACCAGTCCTGCCTCTTATGATCCACAGTGCCGTAAACCCCTACGGCAGTTTTATAAAGAGTTTCCTTAATTTGACCCCACTTTTAATTTACTGTACAATTTTCTGGTGCATCAGTGAAAGCGTCTTCAAGTTGCTGTTGAAACTGAAAGCACTTTTCAGGATCATGAGTGTTAATAATATTAATCCTGGGGCTAGATTTGTGTTTAGCTGTGTAGATTCTCTTTGGTCTCAGTCTAACCCTTGCAACAACCAAAGAATGATCCGTATCACAGTCAGCACTGTGGTAACTACGAGTCAATGATATATGGTTCAGATGATGTCTCCGTGTGATGATGAAGTCCAGCTGGTGCCAATGGCCGGATCTCGGATGTTTCCATGTGACCTTATGCATCTCTTTTGTTTTAAAAAATGAGTTTGTAATACATAGGTCATTACTGGTGCAATGCTCCAGCAGCCTTTGCCCATTTACATTCATGCGACCGATGTTGTATTTTCCAAGGCACACTGTCCATGAACTCGAGTCCTTGCCCACACGAGCATTGAAATCACCGAGCATATAAATGTAGTCAGATTTTGGAACTGCCTTGATCACGGAGTCTAACTCCTCATAGAACAAATCCTTCACATCATCAGAGGAATCGAGTGTCTGTGCATATGCAGTAATAATGGTGGCAAACCCACAAAAGGTTGCCAAGCGCAGGGATAATAGTCTTTCATTTCCTCCTGCTGGAATTTCAATCATTCCCAGTAGCGAATTCTTCACTGCAAAGCCCACACCGTGTTGCCTTTTTTCTGCCTGCCCTCTACCCTTCCAGAAAAAGGTGTAGTTGTTTTCCCTGAGTGACCCTTCCTCAGCGAGGCGAGTCTCCTGCAGGCCAGCAATATCAATGTTAAGACGATTGAGTTCGGCATCAATCACAGCCGTTTTTCTCACATCGTCAATATTGGTCAAGTCAGTGGAAAATCCTGGACACATGGTTCTCACGTTCCAGGTTGCAAGCCGTAGCTTGAGGTTTCTATTTTTATTTTTGTTTGTACCTGGTGCATTGGTTTTACAGCCTGCGATTCAGATTTTGTCCTAGCCCCAAGCACCCATTGAAGCAGGCAGGCTGTGGCGGATCAGCACCCAATTGGCTGGGGGCTGCCCAGCTTGAGGCGGGCGGTAGCTGATCAGTGACACCTATAGGTGTCTCCCACCGTCAGAGGCAACGCGTGGCGCCCCATGTCTACGCCAACTGACAAGGACTTATAACCCGTAACAGTTGCCTCTCGCTTTGATTCCGAGACCAGTTAAGACCAGGGATGGAGTTATTGCCTCTCCATAGCACAAAGCCTGGGCTAAAATATAGAGATCATGTGTTGCCCATGCAGCATGATCCCTCTCTCGACCTGCCTAGTTCACTCCAGAGGAAAGGTAACACCCCTACATCTGGAACAAGACAAGCTGCAGAAGCTGCCGGATCAGCAAAGCAATGCTCTAACTGTCCGCCTGTCGGAGCTTCGATCCTAGACCAGTCGCCAACCAAGGCTTAGGGCCTGGTCTGCCCTGCCATGACAATTTTGTCTTTAGCTTGCATTTCCTCGCACCAGGGTAAGGCTGGTACCCTCCCAATTGCGCTCTTCCGCCCGAAGCCGTTGGCACAATGTGGGGTGTCGGGTTTGGTAAGCGCCGCCCAACGTTCGGCACTAACAGAAACCAGGTAGTACCGTCTACTGTTATACGGTAGCTCAGTCATATCTGCAAGCAATTGAAAAAAATAAAAAAAGACATGCATAATGCAGACGAGTCCTCTGAGTGTTTTTGCCCTTGTCTAAGGAGGCTAGACATCAGATCCATTACCCCAGGATTATGAAGAGTGTACCATCATTTTCTTAAAGAATCTTAACAGTCCAGACTATGAAATGAACTAGATCAGCACAAGCCAGAGGTGGACATTGACACCTCTAAGCCACTTCTCTTTTCTGGTACCTATTTTTATGAGGCACGGCTGACCCTGGAGCAAGATCCCCATCTCAAGGGAGGGGTTTGAATCCACGACCATAAGATGAGTGCACTTGCACCTCACCACCATTGCTTCCCTTTGCAGCACTGTTGGTATGTTATTTTCTTAATCATTAAAATAAAGTTGCTTAAAAGTCGACAGGGTCAGCTTCATTGCACCAGGTTTTATCCTATATGGGTCAGTTTCTTTCCGCAGCACGGAAAGCGTCGCACAAAGCACAAACTCTGTAGCTCCAGCGATGACCCTCAGAAAAAATGCACTCATGAACCGAAGGATGCGGCCCGGAATTGAACCCACAACCTTCATTCAGAGCATGAGCAGACGGCTTGACCACTTCGCTTGACGCCCTCTCTTAATCATGTTAGATTAGTGTTTGTGTGTTCATTTAAACTTCTGCAAAATCAGACATCTGGTTCTCTTTTCTCAGTGGTTCCATCCTTGCATCACTAGACACTTTCAGAAAGATGTGGGTTTCCAAGCGAGAGTACCATGAGGAAGGAGTGAAGGCTATTCACAGGAAAACATTTTAGTCTGTACTTATCCCAGAACACTTTGAGAACACTTCATAACTAAACACATTTGAGGGTAAATGTTACACCATAGCTCATAAGGAACATAAGGCAACAACCTGCAGAGACTATATACAGCTTAGCATAGTGTGGTGAAAGACATGACCTGAATCTCCTATTTGATCACCATAGTTTTTTTTCTCCCCAATGGGAAGTCTTATTGGACTTTGTAAAAAAAATACGTTTTTCGGGTTTTCCTGTTTTAACTTTTAACTTGTGATGATTTGCTTGGTGTATGAATGTATCTTTTCATTGCCTCTGATTACATGTAAAACTTACATATAATTTAACTGGTTACATTGAAACTAGGAGCAATATTAGTATAGATTGTAGACTTACATCAATTATTTTCATCATACTGGTGGTTAACTGAAGTAAGCTTTGTAAAATTTATTTAGTTATTGCATTCTTGTTGTGTGTTGCACTGATTACTGCTGTTTTTAATTGTCTAAAATAAAATTGTGGTTGTTTCATTAAAAGCTGGTTAGTCTACCTTGTCATATAGTGACGTTATACATCTGATTCAAAGAAAGAGCTTCCAATATTAAAAAAAAGCTTAACTTCAGAAATTGTTAGTTTACTATAGTACAGTCACACAGCTATATTATCTTTTTGTATAGCAGCACTGTTTGTATGTGATATTTTATTATTATTTCAGAGTATTGCTTGTTTGTGCATTTTTGTAGAATAAGGGCATGACAGCTGACGTCTGCCAGGACCACAACATCAGTTTTGTGTATACTTATCCCATGACCGCCAATTTAATATTTGATGCTGAATAATATCCAAATTAGGCATACTTCTTTACATGCTACTTTCACTGAGAACTGTAAGAAAATATTTCTGAAAACACTAATAATGAAAACAGAAAGCGAGAATGCATTCTGAAACATAGAAGGCTGGATGGGAAAAAGTTATAACATTGTGGCCTAGACACTGAATTCAGATAATGTAGAGGTTACATCTCTGTCATGATTCAGTGTTGCATAGATCTAGTTCTATTGTGAATTTTTTGGGTCCTGGATCATTAGGTGATGTAAGATGAACTTCACAGATGTGCAGATAAGTATTTCAAATGGCAGAACATTTACTGTAACAGTGTACCAAACACAGCTCAGAAAGGTCTATTCTGTTCCTGGATGAACCCTACATGTCACATTCTATGGAATCCTCCAAGATTGCAGAAGACACAGCACAGTTTATGCAGGAAACAAAATTGCAGATATAGGCAGATTTCAAATGAATGAAAAATAGAAACTTCACAAATTATACAGCCAAATGTTAAGCCTAACATGGACTGCTATAAAGCTGTTTTAAAGAAGTGGATATGCGGTGGCACTGTTTACTTGCATTATGATGGATGAAATAATGGCTGAGTTGTCACAGTAAGTGGGAAGCTATAAAATCACTGGCTGAGAAAATGAGAAAAATGAAATGACGATTTCTGATCTAAATCCTTATATTCAGGGAGCTATTAAAGGTTTAGGGGAGTTTACTCTTGTGTTGTAAACACAGAAACCACAAACATGCTGCAGTTTATTGCTTGGTATATTTCGCTACATCTCATCAGGTGCCTACTGCAAAATTATGTATCATATAACGTGAATAAATGAATTAAACTGGCTGAAATACTTAAAACACAAAGTCACTGAAATTGTTTAAATGTGGAGCATCAGTTATCCCCACAGTGATCACAAATTTAAAATGAAATCTTTCTGTTTGTACAAAACTGGCAGGAACCACCTGATTGCTAATGCCTCAATATATTTGAGCAATTGTTTATTGTATCATTTTCCAGATTATACTTCATTTATTATAACTCTGCAGTCTGCACTTGACGAGGTGCAGCAAAATATGGCAGGCAATAAATCGTGCAACATATTGTTTGTAGCTTCTGTGTTGCCATTCACTAAGGGCTACATTGTTTTATATTGTGTTTTAACTGTCTTGCAAATTCTTGAGATTATGATCTTTTTGTGATATGGAAATGGGTATGCTAAAGCTGTGCAATGTTTGAGGACCCAAGAGGAGGGGTAGTAAGAAAATAATTGAAGACAAGTAACAATAGTTATATAGATGCTGCCACTTATGAATGTGCCTAATGGTGAGAGGACCAATAACACATACAATTAATTACAGCATAAGATGCAAAGATAGACAGATAGGCTGTACAAAAACAAAACAAAAACCACATAGGGACTATAAGAACTGAAATTGATGAGCAAGTGATCATGAAGTACATTTTGAAACCATATTTATGCTAATGATTACATAGAAAAATAATTGCGTGTTTATTTTGTTTTCCCTGTTTGTCTAAGTAAAAACTCTCCGCCATTGTTGCTGATCTCCAGTGTAGTCCACAAGAATATAAATATCTTCTCTTTGTAATCATGTCTGAAGTCTAAATGTAAACAACACTGCACTATTTTATTTTCATAGCAGCATACCATTCATTGGTTTTCTAAGTTTTCACCATGATTTTATTCTTCTTCTTCTTCTTCAGCGTTCCGAGCCATTGAGGTTCTTTACTGCAGATACAATCTATCTCCATTCGTCTCTCTGGTTGACCTTCTCTTGCCAGTCGTTGATTCCAAGTGCTTGTAGGTCTGTATATATATCTCCACCGTCTTCTTGGCCTACCTCGGGGTCTACGGTCATTTATTTCCTGTGTGTAAGCGAGTTTTGTTTCCCTATTGTCTTCCATTCTTTCTATATGCCCCAGCCATTGTAGTCTATTAGCCTTCATGATACCAGTGATTAGCGGGGACTTAACAGATCATAAATGTCATTGTTACTTCTTCTTTTCCACTCTCCACTTTGTGTATTCCTAATGGGTCCAAAGATGCATCTTAAAACTTTGTTCTCAAAGGTTTGTAACAAGGCTTCGTCTCCTTTCGTTGTACTCCAGGTTTCAGAGCCATACAGCACAACTGGTCTGATCAGTGTTTTGTATATTGTGATTTTGGTGTTATGAGATAGCGCATTTGATTTTAGTAGATGTTGTAGTGCATAGTATATCTTATTTCCAGAATTGATTCTAGTTTGTATTTCTTCCTTTATGATGTTGGAGCAGTTGAAGATTGTACCCAGGTATTTGTATGTTTCCGTTCTTTTAATGGTCATATTATCTACTTGTATGTGGCCAGAGTTTTTAGCCATTCCTTCTCTTGAAATTACACCATGATTTTATGAATGGTAAAATTAGGCTAGGCCAGGTAGGTGTGAGCTGCAGAAAGACTGGCTTGCCTGCTGGCCCAGAGGTCATGCCTTCATATCCCCATAAGACAGATGTTTAATTTCATATGGGCTCCCAGGCTGGCCCAGCCTAAGGTAAATATAAGGAAATGTCCTGGCAAGTAAAGATGGCCAGCGCAACATTGACCACATCACCCATCGGGTCCTAATTGTTCTATACAATGATAAAGCTAGCACCAATACTCAAGGCATGTAAATGGACTCTTTTCTTTACTTTATGAAGAAAGCAGATGTTTCATTATTTGGAAGACAATTCTTTCATTTTGAGACATTTCACTAGTTAATGCGGGTCTAATACTCATTATTTTGATATGTGTGGAAGACTTCTTTCTACAAACATACATATAAATATATCACTACATGTGGAAATACTTTTGTTTGTATTATAGCTTGTCCTGTTAATTCAGTGTTCATGAACAGATTTTCTGATTTCCATAGAGGTGGTGCATTTAAGGGGTGAATGACTAGTAGGTAAACAAGCAAAGATCCCTGTTTACATGTAATTAAAGCAGACTGGGGAATGGGATGATAGCCATATTTATTTTTGACTTTGGCACATAAGATTTGTCATGGTAATTATATCACACATAGTAAGCAGTTAAGATAATTGAGTAGTTAATTTCCATAAATTTACGTTTTTAGACACTAGACCTTTACTTTTCCAGAGAAATCTCTTGAACACATTTTCCAAGAATTAGTCACCTCTATTTTTTGTTTCATTCCTCTAATACAATATTTCATTAACCAACTCATGCCAAGCAATCCTGTCTTTTGCCATCTCCTTCAGCTCCCTCCTCTGTCCTCCCCTCCTTATTTACTCTTATCACTAAATCTCTTCTCTATGTATTTTAGGTCCTGTGGGATCCAGAGAAAAAACTTTCTAGTTATACTATTAGCAGGTTTTCTTAATGTGTGTCCTTTCCAGAGCCTTTTAATTTGCTGGAGTTTGTTCAGTTCTATCAATATGCTCAGCATTAGTGATTCTGCCATGCCAAGAAGGGACTTGGTGCATTGAAGATTATGGTAGGAACAGACATAAGAGCAAAGAATCTGTTCATACTCTTCTATCAACATCTGATTATCTCGGTAAATAAGTATAGATTGGCACTGGTCACGGTGTCAAAGTCAGCTAGTGAAACGAGTGCACACAGATGCAGTGCAGGTGATCATGGGATGTACGAGGGTAAGTTAATAAGTATGTCACAAATGGCTGTAGAAAAATAACTACACATGGTAACAACTTGAAACCAGTTTATTTTTATACATACATTGTCCCTTATATTTCTCAACATAATTTCTACCAACATTGATGCACTAATCCCATCATTTTATCAGTCCTCCCAAACTGGCTGCATAGAACTGTGTGCCATGTTTTCATTTACCCACCATCCCACAGAACTGTGTGATTACTTACTGCTGACTCGCTCTCGTAACTTTTTCTACCCATTTATGCACCGCTTTGTGGGACAAACATTTGTCAGCATAAACAGGAAACCCACCTTGGTGAGAGACATTTCGCGAAGGACGCCGAAGTTGAATGTGAAGTGAAAACGTTGTTTAGAAAACAGAGCATGCAGTTCTATGCAGCCGGTTTGGGAAAACTGATAAAACGATGGGATAAGTGCATCAATGTTGGTGGAAATTATGTTGAGAAATAAAGGGACAATGTATGTATAAAATTAAACTGGTTTCAATTTGCTATCATCTTTAGTTATTTTTCTACAGCCATTTGTGACTTACTTATTAACTTACCCTCGTACAAGAGGCATGCTGGCAGTGTGCATGTGGTACATCCTGCTTTTCCAACGATTACGGACATGCTTAAGGTGGCCTTATTGCTTTCTCACTTCTTTATTAGCTCACCTCATACTCAATGAATATAAAATCTTGCCAGTACTGGTGGTTCCACCTTTGACAACTGCAGTGGTAAACCAGCACATTTCTTGCCGTTTCCAGGGCTCGCTAAATGAGAAGTAGGTGCTTAGACAAGCCTGCCACTGACAGCTTGATTATGGTGAGATTTAATAAGAGCAGGTTGTGAACAAACATAGCATTGCAATGAGACAACTAACCAGAATAGAAGCTGTTAAATGTGGTGTTAGCAAGTTTCTTTTAATGTACTTTTTGACATTTATCTCATCTAAGTTTTAATAGTTTCTGAATATATAATGTTGTTTTTTTCTTGGATCTTTTCTGAAGACTGTAAGCTATGCATTGTCAGGGTATTTTTCAATGTTCCAGGCCACAAACATCAGTTGTCCAATTTTCTATAAAACTTACAAACAATTACTCCAATTTAATGTTTTATTTAATATTTCTCAACTTGTACAAGAAATTACCCTTTTGTACTATAGATTTCAACTGCTAAATGACATGTCATCTGTGTTGTTAAAGTTATATAAGTTGCACTTTTTGGTTTACACATACCATCTCTGTGCTAAATTATGTTACAAAGAAGTGATTCTGTTACACAGTTATCCGAGACTTGTGGCTTCACGATGGAAGAAAGGGTTTTGCGCAGACCAACTGTTCTCTATTACAACTCTAAATAATTTTACTGATGTGAGCTTTTGTTAAAGGTACATTAGTTTCCTTTTCAAAATGGTATTGAGCTGCTACTGACTTTGTATAACATTGTATCCATTCACTGAGCTTCTGAGTCATATTTTGTATTCTTATTTTCCTTTTTACCCGTTGCAGGCTGTAAAATCTAACTCTTGGAAATTAAATATACAATATTATAAATTCTTTAAATATCTCATAATTGTCTAAATGGAAATCTAAATAAGAATTGTTTAAAATGAATTTATCATTTTATTTATACTTAAATTTTTCTATGGGAACTTATGAGAAAGTATATCTTTAATGTGAATTGTTTATTTTCATATAGTATGTATAAAACACTTTAAATAAGTAAACTTTAATTATTTAAATCTATGAGCTCCATATTTAGTATTACATTTCTTGCTTGCTTTTGTTGATTCTGGTCACTCATCTTGCTACAATCACTGTTTTTGAAACAAGGACAGCTGCTTCCTGTTTGTTGTCTGTGATAATTTTTGCATTGATTAAAATCTTATGCAACATTGGTATAGTTATGAAATAAAACATGTAAACACTTTTATAGGGCTGGTAACCACCAGGTCTTAGCAAAGTCATTTTTTTTTTCTTTCTAAACCATTATGGCTATTTTGAAATCTTGTAGTATGATAGTAAATAAACCATCTAAAAGCCATTGGTTTTCAATAAATAAACCACAATGTCTTGTGTTCATGCCACAGTTCCAATGCTCATAGTATCTTGGCTGGCGGAAAGGTTTGCATAATTGGGAATGCTTATCTTAGTGCAACATTTTTGCTTAAATTATTTATTTATTTATTTCCTTTTAGAAAAAAAAATGTACGTTTTTGTTTCGGCCAACCGCTGTAGTTTAATTTCCTCATAAAAATCAACAGCATAACTTTCATGACTGTTTCAGATGTCTTATGTTTTGAAACTTTCAGGACTGCAAATATATTATTTAATTTGTGTTTATTTTGAATTTTGAAATGCTAACACATTCATCCAAATAGTTCTTGGTTTAAAGGAAAACAGAAGCTACAAAAGTATATATATATATATATTGGGTTCGGTTTGGTATGGATTCTTCTAGCCGTTAACGTCGGCGAAACCATCGTAATTCCTTGTTCAAAGATTTGGCTCTATGTTTGTGCTTCGGAATTGTGATCAAGATCATTGCTATTGGACGTTAAATCCACACGGTGTATGAATGGTGTAATGGTGGTTATGAAGTTACACCGGGGATTTCGGTGTTCTTTTGCTAAGAGTTTCGAGATCGATACATTTCTACTCAGATCTGTTAATGGTGTAAATATGTTAAACTCCAAGGATACTTTCAAGATTGGTTACTGGAATGTCAGAACTATGTACCAGACAGGGAAAACGACTCAGGTGTGTAATGTTATGAATGAATACAACCTAGAAATTCTTGGGGTTAGCGAGTGCAGATGGACTGACTCAGGTAAGACATTTCTCAACTGTGAACAAAGACATATAATTTATTCAGGAAGAACCGACAACCATCATTCGAACGGAGTGGCTATCATCATGTCAAAAAATGTAGAAAGATCACTGATCAGCTGGGAACCAGTAATGATAGAATCATAACAGCTCGTTACAAACGAAATATTTCAAGCTAACAATCATCCAGTGCTACGCACCTACCAACGACGATACAGACATCAACAAAGATAATTTCTATGAACAACTAATTGGTACCATCAACTCATCTCCCAAGCACGACATTGTTGTTGTAATGGGCGATTTCAATGCAAAGATAGGGTCTGACAATAAGGGTGTTGAGAGATATATGGGAATTCACGGCTTAGGGGATATGAACCAAAACGGAGAGAGACTACTAGAATTCTGTGAAATAGCAAATCTGATAGTAGCAAACTCTTTATTTCCGCACAAAGATATACACAAAGTCACGTGGAACTCGCCTGATAGCATCACAAAAAATCAGATAGACCATTTTTGCATTAATGCCAAATTCCGTTCATCAGTACAAGACGTCAGAGCCTACAGAGGTGCAGATGCTGGCAGTGATCACAATCTCTGCATTGCCAAACTAAAAATAAAGCTCAAGACTCTGCACAGATCACCCAGAATTAAGAAAATAAACTCACAGTCCCTACTGACTAAAGAACACCAACTCGCATTCAATTCAGAGGTACAAAGCATCTATGCTAACAAAGAAAGTATATCGAGCAGTGCGAATATTAAAAACAACATTGAAGAAAATTGGAATTTCCTAAAAACTACCTTGCTAAATGCTGCAACAAACACAGTCGGCTACGTACAAAGACAGAAGAAGAAGTGGCTAAGCGATAACACCTGGACGAAGATACAAGAAAGAAAACAAGCAAAACTAACACTTCTTTCTGCAAAAGACACATCTACATATGAAACCCATAAGCAAAAGTACTCTATGTTGGATAAAGAGGTGAAATCAAGCGCACGAAAAGACAAACAGAACTTTATTCACAGCCTGGCCTCCGACGCCGAATCAGCTGCCAGAACTGGAAACAACAGAGCCGTATTCCATATCATGAAGCAACTATGCAATCACTCACCTACACCAAATATACCCATCAAAGACAAACAAGGCAATCAACTGTTATCCGATGACCTTCAAAAGCAACGATGGGCAGAACATTTCAAAGAAATATTAAATAGACCGCAGCCTGACACTGTTCCGAACCTGGATGGAGAAATTACTATGCCCCCACTGGATGCCTCCTGCGAGTCATTCACCATGGAAGAGATTAAAGCAGCCACCAAAAAATTGAAGAACAACAAAGCTGTTGGTGAAGATGAAATCTCAGGAGAAATGCTCAAAGCAGCAGATGAGAACACCTTACAACGTTTGTTACAGCTGATCAATGAAATCTGGCAAAGCGAATCCCCACCACAACAGTGGAAAGATGGTGTAATTTTCAAACTGCCTAAAAAGGGCGATATGTCTGATTGCAATAATTGGCGTGGTATCACTCTATTGTCAGTACCAGGAAAACTTTTTTGTAGCATGTTACTTGAGAGATTGAAAAAGGCGATAGATGAAAGGCTCAGAGAAGAACAAGCAGGCTTCAGACCAAAACGGTCATGCATAGACCACATTTTCACCCTCAGAATAATCATTGAAGACTCCGTAGAATTCCAGTCGAAATTAATCACAAACTTTGTCGACTTTCAAAAAGCCTTCGACAGCATCCACCGTCCTTCACTTTGGAATCTACTTAACATCTATGGTTTTCCTACCAAATATACCAACGTCATAAAATCTTTCTACAAAGAGACACGTTGCTGCGTAAGAACAGAAACAGGCAACTCTGACTGGTTCTCAGTCGAAACAGGAGTGAAACAGGGTTGTGTCTTATCACCGATGCTTTTTGGAATAGCTATCGATTGGGTCATGCGCAAATGCACAAGCAACACAAATATGGGTATTCATTGGGTTGACAAAATTCTAGAAGACCTGGACTTTGCCGACGACATAGTGCTTTTGAGTTCAACACATCCGGATGCTCAAGAGAAAATAAACCACCTCCAAAATGTTTCAGGGCAAATTGGTCTCCAAATTAACACCACAAAAACAAAGACTATTGATCTTACCAACAGTTCAGATGAGACCAAATTGAACAGCTACGTTCTTGAAAAAGTCAACAGCTTCACATACCTAGGAAGCAAAATGACATCCACAGGGGACTCAACACCAGAAATATCAACTAGAATCGCACTGGCATCTAGTGCCTTCAACAAACTGTCAAACATCTGGAAGTCAAAGACACTCAGCAAACACACAAAACTTAAAATCTTCAACTCTTGTGTGATTCCAGTGTTAACGTATGGATGTGAAAGTTGGAAATCAACGGTAGCTTTAGATAAAAAATTAGACAATTTTGAGAACAAATGTCTTAGAAGACTTCTAAACATCCACTGGACAGACTTCAGAACCAATTCGCAAATAAGACAAGAGACTAAGCAAGATACAGTATCCAATTTCATAAGAAGACGCCGTTGGAACTACATCGGCCATGTACTCAGAATGGACAAGACAAGACTCCCCTACCAAGCCCTCATATGGTCACCGGTAGGGAAAAGAAAACGGGGAAGACCAAGAGAGACCCTGCGTAGAACCATCATTAGAGAAGGCTCATTCAATGGCCAAGTAAATATCCAAGATCTACAACAGATAGCAGCGAACCGCCAGGCATGGAGAGACAGGACTTCTGCCCTATGCGCCGCCTTAGGCACAAGAGGAAAGACTAACTAACTAACTAACTAATATATATATATATATATATATATATATATATATATATATATATATATATATATTCATGTGCGCATGTGCACACAGTTACATTTTGTTTAGATACTAATTGTAGGTGACAGACTCATGGCGTTACTTAAGTAAATTCTATTGTAAGTTGCAGTCTTGTAGGCGGTGTTTTTTCCTCAGTAAAGTAGGGAAGCTGCAGTGTCTAGCACTCTTGACTACCACCAAGGTGGCCATGATGTTGTCAAGTTCCCATCAAGAAGAGAATTTATTCTATAAATACATTATCACTGGGTGGAGGTTGGCAGTGTCAAGTTGCTAACAGCTTTTGCTCCTAAACTTCTGGTGTGCTGATGCCGAGGTCCAATCCTTACACCTGTCAGTTGTAATGAAATGTTGACTTCTTATCCTTGACTTGGGGACATAAATTACAAGTATCTCTGAAGTTGGAATGGGTTTACCTAATAAGGAGGCTTGATCTACAAATTGATGGAAAAGATCGTAGACTTGTAAAAAACATATATTGGAAACAACAAGCTGCCATCAGAATTGATAATGATGTAGGTCAATATCAGCCTATTAAGAGAGGTGTGAGACAGGGATGTGTAATGTCTCCAGATCTTTTTTTCCGTGTACAGTGAAAATATTTTCAGAAATATAGAAGATATGGAAGGAATCAACATTGGGGGAACGATACATCAATAACATTAGATATGCAGGTGATACTGATAGTATTGATTGCAGACAATGAACAGGACCTGCAAAATTTAGTAGATGCAGTTGTTGCACACAGTGAACAACTAGGGTTAGAACTGAATATTAAGAAGACACAGATTATGGTCGTCACTGGGGGGAAGGAGGTACCACAATATGATATACGAGTAAATGGGCATATTCTTAGGCAGGTGAATCGATAGTTATCTCGGCACAGTCATAACATCTGATGGGAGATGCCTTGAAGAGATTAGAACAAGAATTGCCATTGCGAAGGTAGCCTTTTGCAAGATGAAAATCATACTGACCAATAAAAAGATATCAATTGAAATGAGAAAAAGAGTGTTGAGGTGCTACATAAAACCTATACTTTTGTATGGATGTGAAGCGTGGACAATAAGCAGTCAAGCTGAAAAACAGCTGATGGCTGTGGAAATGTGGTTTCTGAGGAAAATGCAAATGGACAGACAGAAAGACCAATGAACAAGTCCTTCAAGAAACAAATGAAGATCGTAAACTGATTGGAAACATTAGACGTAGACAGTCAAAATGTTTTTGGGCATGTTATGAGAATAAATGAATTGGAGAACTTGGTGACGACTGGCAAGATTGAAGGGAAGAGACCAAGGGGAAGACTGAGAAGTAAATACCTGGATGACTTGGCCACGTGGCATGGTTGAGACACTTTTTTTTGGAACACAGAGCTGATCTACAACTCTGGTGATCGAGTGAGATGGCAGAACATGACCACCCACGCTTATCGGCATGGCACATGATGGATGGATGAAAGATACTAGTAATAGGGAAAGCTAGCCCACACACAAAAATCAGTCCAGCACGGACTACACCTGAGTTCAAAGCAAGTAAACAGACCCAAAGAAAAAATGACAGGGCCAGCATGCTAGTCACTGCGCTACCATGGCTACTTTCCCTACTATAGGTTGGGAAAATTATTGTGAAGCTGTGTAAGCTGCCTTTAAAATGTCTTCCACACATATTTGAAGCTAAGCAAGTTCGGAATAAGGCAAAGTTAACCCTGAAGACAGGCTGTGATGTACCCAAGAGCTATGTGCATTTGAATAAACTGTTTTTTTCCCCTCCCTGCAACACAGTGTATTTATTCTGTGCAATCTTTCCAACATATTCCTTTAGTAATGACATATCTTTAGTTTGTAAATGAACTTTGGTTCACTGTCAAATATTGTATGCGAAATTCAAAAATACAGTATCCTCTGTTGCTTATGACTTTCTGTATTTTGTGAATATTTCTTGCTCATAATAGTTTGCAATTCTCGGTCTGCTTTGGAAGGTTATGGTAGCTTAAAGAGCTTCAGTGAGTCTGCTGGTCTTGGTTGTGTGATGAGTATTAAGGAGAGCGAGAGAGACAGTGAGAGCTGATATGCTGGTACAGAATCTTAGTACTCAAACACTAAACACGGGATACAAGCAGTTCTTGTAGCAGGAGTAGGAATGGATAAGTAGTATGGTGTAAGTTGTATTGAAGGCTGACCAAATAAAATAAGTAGCGGACCCTTTGTACCACACTTGAGGTGTATCAGCCGCAAATGTGTAGACCAATTGGCACTTGAACGATGTTTTCAATATCATGCCAGCTGCTTTTACCTCTAAAGACATTTCCTGGTACCAATTGTAGGCTGGGCTGACTTGGGAACTGAGGTCAATTAAAATATGTCTTGATTTGAACCCAAGAACACCAGGCTGGCTGGTAAGTGCGCTAGGCACTGCGATATTGTGGCTCACACTGTCAGAATACCGTTTTAAATAGACCATGCTGATGTCAGATGTATTTTCTGAAAGGAGCAAACATCTCTTCTTAGATGTAGGCAGATATACCAACCAAGAGAGAGAGAGAGAGAATTCTCATAACAAATTTGAAATTGACATAGAATGGCCAAGAAATCGACTATGAAACCTGCAGTTGTAGACGTGAAGATACTGATCTTCTGAACTTCACTACAAAATGGGAGGAAAAGCAGAATAGACTGTTAAAAACGGCATTAAAAATGTAGCTGAAGCTTTAATATAACATACTGCAAAGTAAAATATACTTTTTCTTTAACCAAAACCAGAGCGTTTAAAAAAAACCAAATCCGACTTACTAGCATCTTGCCATCTTGACAGGCGATAGTTATTGTGCTTTAAAAACAAGGCATCGTAACCTCTTCATGGCACAAAGCCTGTGATGAATTGTAGAGACCATGTGTTGCCCATGCAGCATGATCCCTCTCTCAGCCTGCCTAGTTCACTCCAGAGGATGGGTAACACTAATACATCTGCAGCAAAACAAGCTGCAGAAGCTGCTGGATCAGCAAAGCAATGCTCCGACTGTCTGCCTGTTGCAGCTTCGATCATAGACCAGTTGCCGACCAAGGCTTAGGGCCTGGTCTGCCCTGCCATGACATTTAGTCTTTAGGTTGCATTTCCTCGCACCAAAATAAGGCTTATTTATGCCCTCCCAATTGAGTTTCTCTGCCTTCAGCTGTTGGCACAATGTGGGGTGTTGGGTTTGGTGAGTGTCGCCAAACATGCAGCGCTAAAAGAAAGCAGGTAGTAGTGTCTACTGTTATGTGGTAGCTCAGTCATATCTGACTAAATCAGACTACTAACTCCAAAATAAGCAGAAACACAAAGTTAACAATTATAACTGTAAGTTTTTATGACACCCATGAATATGGGCCAGAAGTTCCAATTTATTTAACAAAATATTAGCTTTCCAATTTATGAAACAAAATATTATCTTCAATACATGGTTAATTTTACCATACACTTTTATAGTAAAATGATTCTGAGCAATCCTCCATGTTTTTTCAAATTTACATGAAAACTTGAAATATGTTCTAATATAAATTTGCACATTTTAAAACAGATTGTTTCATACAACATTTAATTTAGTAAAGACCCAAGTTGCTTTGCAAGAAACTATGCATAATTAAAATGAACGGTCCTAGTTACATTGTGGTTGTTTCAGCCTGCTTTCACTCAGGTTTAGTTCATCTTGTCTTTCCTCATACACTAATATATAAACATTTCTTTTCTGCATCTAGCTCATGAAAGAAACAATCCAGAAACAGATGTCTGAAGTTACAGATCATTTCTTGAGTCCATTAATTGTAACCACTAACTTTCTTGAACCTGCCAGAATAAAAAACAATGTATAACCAAATTATTGTTACCCTTATCAGAATAGGTAAGCACAGGCAGAAACAAACAAACATAATCTTAATTTATTTTTATTTATTTCTGTCACCAATATTTCTTGACAGGCAATTCGAGGCAGTAAATATATTATTAATGTCTTTAATCTTTCCTCTGAGGAGCAGCTGGCAGTGTTACTAGAATGCTGGGTTCTCCATCAGGAGACCCGGGTCAGAATCCTCGATCAGGTGTGGATTTTTTTCTGTCGAGGGAAAAAAGAAAATCCTAACCTGCACAGTTTGCAGTGACTGCACTAGCCAGGCGACCTTAGTTCCTCAGGCTCAAGACCCCCTTGTCCTACACAAGGCACTATAGGCAATAGATGACAGTTTTTGTGTGTGACAGTCTAACCTGGTATACAGACTGGTCTAACCATCTTTTCTAACCTGGTATACAGACTGGTGCTACATTTTATATTTGAAAATTTGGACACAATTATACACATGCTGTACTGTATTGCTTTGACAGTCCAAAATCAGTTAAATTGGGAATTGAACTCCAGACTTATGTGAATTGAACCCCCAACTTATGTGAATTGAACCCCAGACTAAGTGAACTGAACCTTAGACTTAAGTGAATTGAACTCCAGACATTATGCTGTCGTTAGTGAATTTTACTGCTCTACATTGAGGCACAGCAATATACTCAGACAGACTTGATGCAGTAGCATGTCTAAATCATTATTCAATTTCAGCTTCATTACTTAAGGAGCATACACTGAAACTAGTTTTACATGTCAACTGCATGCACGTGTCAGATGTGTATCCAATCAGCTGGGCAATTGGGGTAGATAGCATCCATATACTTCTATCTGTTGAGCGAAACGGGACACTTAAATATGTACCTTGAGTACAGTGATGTTGCTTCTTTTAACCAATAACTTTAACTCTTACAGGTGAGTACGACTATTTGGGGGTGATTATTTCCAGGTATCCATGGTGGGATAACTTCTGGTGAATGTTTGGTTTTGTTTCCTGGTTATAAAATGTAAATATCCCATTTAATATCACTTACATTGTCAATATAGTTTTGGAAATCATGGAAATAACTAACTCATAACATTTCATTTTTGTCAGCGGCTGGCTTAGGCGTAGTAAATGTGGTTTCACAATCCCGTCATGTCAAGTTTGAAGTCAGCTGCAGGCGATTTGGGAAATTGCGTTGTGTTGATTTTCACAATGTTTGTATTAGTGCCATCCATTTGGAAAGCAAAGGCAAAATACTCAATGTACAATTACCTAGAAAAATCACAAGCCAATAAATGCTGGAGTTGATTGTGACGTTCTGTAAAGGACATGTAAATAACTTAATCTTTAACAGCCAGTTATAACTCAGAGAACGAACACACTTTATTTTCACAAGGTTACAAATTAGGCACGTCTTACATTCAACCCTTCCAATCACTCATCTTTCGTTCATCTTCAAAAAGTCGCTTTAAAGTCGACAGGGTCGACTTCATTGCACCGGGTTTTTATCCCATATGGCTCAGTCTCTTCCAGCAGCGTGGAAAGTGTCGCACAAAGCACGAACTCAGTAGCTCCAGCGATGACCCTCAGGAGTCACAGAAAAAATGCACTCGTGAACCGAAGGATGCGGCCCTAAATCGAACCCACAACCTTCGGAGCCCGAGGCAGATGGCTTGACCACTTTGCCACGGAGACTCCCGAACTCTCGTTCATCATTGTGTATGTTACATTCACACAGGAAAAAAACAAAACATGTCAAATGAATGTTGTAAACATAAGCATTGCATATCACCATATTACCAAAAATCCTGCACCAAACCCTCATGTTGTTTAAGAGTTATTAAAAAGTGGCAGAATGATGTATCAACTTATCATCATCATGACGTGCCATGCTGATAAGCAGGAGCAGTCATGGCTCACCGCCTCACACAATCACCACAGTCATGGCTCACTGTCTCACACAATCACCACAGTCATGACTCACCATCTTACACAATCACCACAGTCATGGATGAGATTTATGTTCTTATCCCTATTATGCCATGTGGCTATGCCATCCAGGATATTTATCTCTTTGCCTTCTGTTTTTTCTTTTCCTTTCAATTTTGCCGGTTGTCACCAAGTTTTAAAGTCATAATGTGCCCAACAAATCTGACTGTCTTTATCTAATTTCTCTAATTTATGGTTTTCATTAGTTTCTTGATGGACTGTATCATTTGTTTTTCTATCAGCACATGGTATCCTTTGTGTTTACCCCAGAAACCATGTTTCTAAAGCCATTTTGTGTTTCTCAGCTTGTCTGCTTATTGTCCATGTTACACATGCATACAATAGTAGAGATTCTTTAAAAAAAACTCTTCAACACTATGTTTCTGAACTTAGTATGACAGCATTATTTACCAAATTAATGTTAAGTAATCTACACATTTATCACAAACATTGAGAACAACAAAAACAATTACAAATAAACTACAGTTAAGCACTAATTTGTGCCTGTGCAAAATAGAAGGAATAAAATGGCATGACAAAACCACCAAAGTGGAGCTCATGGAGAGAACTAGACAAATACCAGTGAACCAAGACGTGAAGTAAAGACACTGGTGCTGGACAGGCCATACAACGAGACAATCTGAGCATAGTACAACTAGAATAGCCTTTGTCTGGAATCCACAGGGCAAAAGAAACAAGAGGAAGACCTAAGAACATGGAGAAGAGAGATGAATAATAAGGAAGGACATTGGCAGGCCATATGCTGTATTGAGAAAATCTTGAGTATAGAACGGCCTTTTCCTGGAATCCACAGGGCAAAAGAAACAAGAGGAAGACCTAAAAGCACGGAAAAGAGACATGAATAATATGGAAGAACATGGTCAGAGATGCATGGGACAGCTAAGGATAGGACGGCTTGGAGTGAGATAACTGAGGGCCTATGCCCCAATGGGGGATAAAGTGTAAATGAATGTGGTGACATTCTGGTGGCGGCATTTTGCACAGTGTGCCCGAGTGGGCCGTTGTTTGTCGAGACTCCTGTCTTTTCCACTTTTCACATGGGGCAGTGAGGAACATGTTATGTGATATTCACTGGCACGGGAACGGAGCATACTGGGGATGACCCTTTGCTGTGATGTTGGAACCGCGACTAATGACTAATGACTAAAGTGTAAATTAAGAAGACAATCAAAAGTAACCAGTAAAGTAAGACATAAGAGAAAAAAATCACTTGTACAGCACAGCACTATAAAATATTAAACCTAAAGAAAACAGTAAACATATATGTTCTCACCTCCATGATCCCTATGTTCACATAACCAAACTCCCTGCCAAGTTCCCAGGTTAAACTTTCCATTAGTGATTGGCACACTCACACTACTCCCCATCAGGGCTGCCTTTACATGTGCTGGCTGATTAGTCATTCATTGGCAGCAGTCAGTTATCAACGCAAATATAAAAACATAAGGTATCAACGCAAATATGAGAACACTAAAACTATCAATGGAAATATGAGAACATGTAAGTTATTAACGCAAATATGAGAATATGCAAGTTTTTTTTTAAAATGTTGCATATCCCTTGCAGGACGTTGCAGTCAACACCAGCATTTGTCAGCTGCTGTTGATGTACTAGGCAAGTTTTTACGTTCAGTAGTTTGCCATTGCTTTCTGAACGACTGGCTCCCATACCAACACGTTATAACACAACGCGACATGGTCTGCTGCACAAATAGGTCACGGCTGCGTTTCGAACGCCTGGTAAGTGGCTCACGAACTGCATTCGAAAGCCTTTGGCCACGGAATGCAAATATGAGAACATGTAAGTTATCAACGCAAATATGAGAACATGTAATTATCAATGCAAATATGGACACATGTAAGTTATCAACGCAAATATGAGAACATGTAAGTTATCAACGCAAATATGGACAGATGTAAGTTATAAATGCAAATATGAGAACATGTAAGTTATCAACACATATATGGACACATGTAAGTTATCAATGCAAATATGAGATCATGTAATTATCAATGCAAATATGGACACATGTAAGTAATCAATGCAAATATGGACATGTAATTATCAACGCAAATATGAGAACATGTAAGTTATCAATGCAAACGCAAATATGAGAACTTGTAAGTTATCAATGCAAATATGAGAACTTGTATGTTATCAATGCAAATATGAGAACATGTAAGTTATCAATGCAAATATGAGAACATGTAAGTTATCAACGCAAATATGAGAACATGTAAGTTATCAGCGCAAATATGAGAACATTTAAGTTATCAACACAAATATGGACACATGTAAGTTATCAACACAAATATGGACACATGTAAGTTATCAATGCAAATATGAGAACATGTAAGTTATCAATGTAAATATGAGAAGATGTAATTATCAATGAAAATATGAGAACATGTAAGTTATCAACGCAAATATGGACACATGTAAGTTACCAACGTATGTATGAGAACATGTAAGTTACCAATGCAAATATGGACACATGTAAGTTATCAATGCGAATAAGAGAATTTGTAAGCAATCACTGCAAATATGAACACATGTAAGAGCAAACGACTCGTATTCACCGTAAAGAGATAGGATCATATTATGTGCCATACCAATATACGTGGGAAATCATAATTTGTCATCTCATGTGATCACTAGCCTTGGTTTTCTCCACCCAAGAGGGATCAATATTCAACATTTTCAAATCTGGTGTGCATGTGCTTACACACACACATTCAGCTTTTCTGTTTTCATGTGCATGTATGAATGCATATATTAGGTAGGCTATAAAAATACAGAAACATTTTTTTTTGGCTTTTGTTTTTAAGTTTTTAATATTCAAATTTTTTCTGCCTTTCCATATTTTCATTTCCTGACCTTTTAACTTTTTAAAATGTTATTTCCTTCAGACATGTGAACTACCTACTTATGATTGTGATATTTCAGTTTTTTAAGCATTCTTGTATTATGGTGTTCGTTGACAAAGCTTTTGTTGAAACATTTGCTTGTATCTGTATGTGTCTTTCCTTGAGATGAGCTTCCTAGTTATATTTTGTGTTCATTCATTTTTTTGTATTACAACAGCAGTAACCTCTAATTTCATCATCATTTGTGGTTTTTTCCTGGTCATGTCATTTGGCCAAGCCATCCAGGTACTTAGCCGGCTTTGTGGCTTAGAGGTTATGACTTTTCTCCGTAATCTCGTATACTCTCGTCGTAACGTGATGACGGTGAGAATCAGCGAATCGCATCGGTGTTACCGATGCGATTCGCTGATTCTCACCGTCAACTTACAGGGTATGTGAGCCGGCCGCTCAGAAAGCAATGGCAAACTACTGAGCATAATCTTGCCAAGAAATCAACATACAGCTGAAAGATGCTGGTGTTGACAGCGATGTCCTGTAAAGGATATGCAAAAAAAAAAAAAAAATCTTATCTTAATATCTTCCCCTTGCTCTTTTCCCATTAAGTTTGCCAGGTGTTATTAAGCTTGCAAGTTTATTTCTTCTCATAATATGCTATACCCAAAACATCTTGACCATAATTGTCTGATTTCTCTTATCAAACTTCTTCTTCTTGAAAGACAGCCTCATTCATTTCTCTGTCTGTCCAAGGTATTTGCACTTTTTTCAGAAGCTACATTTCTACTTTCGTCAGATGTTTTTCGGTTTGTCCTGCTTATTGTCCATGTCTGACTGGCATAGAAAGGTTCTGACTCGTTCTCACAGATTTTTATTGGTGAGTATATTTTCTATCTTTCAAGGCTACTTTTGCCACGGCGATTATCATTCTAATCTACATCCAAATACAGACTGCAGTTTCTCTGACAATTATGATTTCTGCTGCAAGTTATTTTTTTAATGTACTATTAATGTTAATCTCTCTATACTTGCGATGTACACTCCCCCACAAATTCACAGCTTTCTTTTCGCAGTAAGTTAAGCTACATATAAGTAAGCTCCTTGCCATATGACAACACACAATGTTGTACTTATATGGATGGAAACAAATTATAAATTACTTTCATGGTCTGAAGGTTTCCTGATCTTTCTCATATAGAATATTGTAAAAACCCTATTATACACTCCAAAGTTGTCTTTCCAACTTACCATATCATCAGGCCCCTCCATCGTATGTTTATAATTCAGATTCTGAAAGAACAAAGTCAAAGGACTGTCACATCTGCTTTTATATAAAATACTAAATTAAACAGCCAACATTTTCCCTATCTATTCTTTTCATCAACATTTCTATTCCTTGGTGTTAGATCTTAACATCCGGGAAGGTTAACCCGGTCAACAAATGCCCACAGAAGTCTGATGTGTCGGCCTAACGGCGCAAGAAACAGGCACAACGCAATCACATCCGGAAAAAAACTCCGGATGAACGAAGAAGAAGAAGAAGAAGATCTTAACATAGCAAAAACAAAGATAATGCATATAGATAAAACTACTATGGAAAAAGAAATATATGTTAATGGGGAAAAATTGGAGGTGGTGGAAAAGTTTGAATATCTTGGGTCATTGATTGCCAATAATGGTGACACAATGAAAGACGTTAAAAGACAAATAGCTAATGCTCTTCAAAGACTAAAACAACTGAATAAATTGTGGAGAGGGACAGATAGAACTACAAAAATCAGATTTTTAAGAGCATGCATCTTTCCCTTTGCAACATACACCCGTGAGACCTGGACACTTACTAAACAATCTGAACAGCGCATAAATGCCTTTGAATATAAATGTTATAGACGAGTTCTAAGAATATCTTGGATAAAGAAAAGAACAAATGCATCCATACTTCAAGAGCTGAATATTGAAGTGGGTTGGCTATTACAGACTATAAAACAAAGAAAATTGAAATATTTTGGTCATTTGAAACGTCACGAAAGTTTGGAGAGAACAGTAATGGAGGGCTATATTCTGGGAAGAGAGGAAGAGGAAGGTCAAAGAGAAGATGGGTCCAGGATGTGGCGGATGATCTCCAGATGGGTGTATCAGACAGGGGACATCTTGCTTATGATCGAGAGGTTTTCCAGAAGGTTGTTATGGGAGCGAGGTTCTGCAAAGGACATGCTTCAGAATGTATGAATGAATGGTGTTAAAGGGGGAAAAAAAACTATAAGTTTAAGAAACTCAAGGCTTGATTTTGAGGCAATCTGTACAAGTTTGTCATCAGGATTGGCAAGGCAGCAACAACAATAAACATGTTAGCAAAAAGAGTCTGGGAGAACAGGAAGCTTACTGCCAAAACAAAAGTCCTCGTCTACCAAGCCTGTGTCCTTAGTACTCTTCTTTATGGCAGTGAAACCTGGACAACTTACTCACGCCAAGAGAAACGTTTAAACAGCTTTCATACGCGGTGTCTGCGAAGAATACTTGGTATTAAGTGGCAAGAAAATATCACAAATACTGAAGTATTGGAAAGATCAGGTTGTGTGACGGTGTATTCCATGCTCAGTCTTCGTAGACTTAGATGGATAGGACACGTTAGGAGGATGGATGATGGTAGAATACCAAAGGACATCTTTTTTGGTGAATTACAGACGGGTAGGAGATCTCAGGGTCGGCCTCTACTACGATACAAAGATGTGTGTAAGCGGGACATGATTGATACAGGCATTGATAATGCACACTGGGAGCATGTCGCCGCTGAACGTGTTGCATGGAGGGCAACTATCAGAAATGGAATAAAGACAAAGGAGAAAATGATTGCAGATAAAGCACACACAGAGCGTGAGAGACGTAAGATGGTGCAAAATGGTGGAAGTGACCATGTTTTCACATGCACCTACTGTGGGCAAACATTTGCAGCAAGAATTTGCTTTACCAGCCACACTCGCCACCGCCATGGATCGTAGTTATTAAGCCTTTTTGAAGCACAATGTACCAAACTATCGTCTGTCAAGACGGAAAGGTGCCAATGAATGATGATGTACAAGTTTGTAACTTTAGGTAGCTGCGGTAGCGATTTGGCTAGACACTGACCTGCTTACCCAATGGTTATGGGTTGTAATTCACACTGGAAGGGGGGGGGGGGGGGGGGGATTAAAAACTGACCTGGCCTGTGGGTTGACCTGGCCTAAAATGGGTACCAGGAAATGTACCAGGGAAGTCAAGGCGGCCAGCACGATACTGATCACATCACTAACCACCCAGTGCAGGTCAGCATGGCTGAATGGACAAGAACGCATGTTCTTAAACATCCAGTGTGCCGACGTTAGGGGTTCAACCCCTACACCGGACGGTTGGACTAAAATGTTGACCTGTCGTCCTTGATTTGGGGACATAAATTACAAGTACCTCTGAAGTCAGAGTGGGTTCGCCTGATGACGAGGGACACTGTTAATAGGGAAAGCTAATCCACACGCAAAATTCAGTCCGACAATACTGGAAGTAGTGTGTATGGGCTACGCTTGAGTTCAAAGCAAGCGAGCGCAAAAAAAAAAAAAATCAGCACCCAGTGTCCATTGGTCTATACAAATATGAGTCTAGCACATATGCCCACTGTGAATTAAAGTGAGTATAGGGGTCTTTCACTTATTTAATGAATTTGACTGGCACCTGGCCGCCTTGACAGACGATAGTTATACCGCTCCATAACACAAAGCCTGGGCTGAATTTAGAGACCATGAGTTGCCCATGCAGCATGATCCCTCTCTCGGCCTGTCTAGTTTACTCCAGAGGATAGGTAACACCAATACGTCTGATAACAAAGACAAGCTACAGAAGCTGCCGGATCAGCAAAGCAATGCTCTGTCTGTTGATTCATTACTTTATGGATCAGATACACTAAATGACTAAACCAAACTACAAACATTCATTAACTGGTGTCTGTGCAGGAAAGAAGGATTACAATGACTAATGTGGAGCTTAGGGCCAGAACTAGACACATTTTAATGAATCAAGAGGTGAGAATGAGGTGCTGGTGCTGGATAGGACACAGAGAGACAATCTGTTAATACATCAATCAATCAATCAATCAATAGAAAGTCCCTCCTCTTGAATCCACAGGGCAAATGAAATAGAGGGAGACCTAACAACACATAGAAAAAAGAATTAGAGACAGATATGAATAATAATGGACAGACATGGAGGAAGCTGCAGGTGATAGAAAAGGACAGGTGATCTTGGTGAATGTTGGTTGAGAATCTATGCTCCAATGGGTGATACTGCAGCTAAATGATTTCAATATTAATCTTGTTATCAAGATGGCCCACAGCCTCCTGCCTTGCATGTTGCAAATAGTCACCAATATAGATGTTTCTCCATGTGCCGATCTCAAGCTGTTCAGAATCTTCTTTAGGTCTTCCCCTGTCTAACTTCCACTTCCGCCATCCTGTTATCACCACATTCTCCAGTTTACCATTTCTCATATGTCCAAATACTGTATAGTGGATTGTCTACTTCTAATACAAGTAATCAGCTCTCTTCATGAGTTTATTTCTTTCAAGATGACTTCGTTACTCATTGTATCTGTCCATGGTGTTCAAAGTATTCTTCTACATCTCAGCAACCTCCAAGTTACTTCTAGTAATTCTCACTTATCTGCCAACACTTAAACTATAAGCATAAAATAACATTGTTACTCTGTATTACATTAATATCTTTTGCATGGAAACAATGATAGTTATTTATTTTGTATATGTTATTAATACTCATGATGATCGTTGCAATTTAGGAAAGTGCAAGGGAAGGGAAGAAAATCAGAAGCTAAAAGCAACACTGATATTCACTCCATATTACATGGAGTTAAGAATGGACAGATATGGCATGAGTGGGTGACACTTCTCTATTACAAAGACTTACATAGAAATAATGAGGCAGCTGATTATGAGGCAACAAGCGAGTGAATTTGTTGTCTTCAAGAGTGCCAGTACCTGAAACACCCATGATGAACAAGGGAGATATTTTGGAGAATACCTATGAATAAGCAGGCATGTTGGTGTTTTCATTAGGAGGTTATGCTAACAATGGCATGAGTGCGATCAATTCCGGCATCTGCATCTGCTATGGGAGGGAAAGGCTGGCCACTTATTTCTCCATGCACTCAGGTATATAAAATATGATGGTCCTAACACTTCAAATACCCACAGCAGGCCCTGTTACGGGACAACAACAAAAATAAAAAAATCTATGAACAACTGCTAGTTGAAGACACAATAATAAATGACAACACATGTAAGGATGTGTGAGTGTAGATTTATATCTGCTGTGAAAAGGATTGACACATGAGGGGACAAATCCGCCATGTTTACAAAATTTTCATGTGGTCATAACAAAAAGTATAGTTTGTTGTTGAGACTTTTGGAGGACCCTAGAGTTCTCACTTCAGTTCTTTTATAAATACTATTTCTGCCCATGTAGTCACAAAAATGGACATTACATTACACAATAAGTAAGTAAAGTAAGTAAACCATCCTTTTACATGCCTTGAGACATATTAAGTTTATGGTGCCAGCCCCATATTTGTATTAAGCGGCACCGATGGATGATGTGGTCGATATCTGCTGGCTGCCTTTATTTCCTATGACCTTTCTTGGTACCCATTTTAGGCAAGGTCAACCTTGGTTCCCAGGTTCATGTGTTAAACTCCACCTCAATGAGGTTCAAACATATGACCACTGGACCAGCAGGCAAGCGTCCTAACAAGCATCCTAACCACTGTGCTACCACGGTTTCCGTTATAAAATCACCTTATCAGTATTAACATGAGAGAATTTAATTACGAAATATGAATAATGAGGGAGACAGAAATGTTTACCTCTGGGGCAAGCTTATTTAAAACCATTTCCATGTCAGTTCTGAAAAATAAACAACATATGACTTTGCTTCTATCATTGTATTAAAATTAAGTAATAAATAAGGTAGAATATGGCTTTAAGAGTTACCGAATACGAGCTGCATAAATGATAAATGAAAAATAAAACCTAACACAATTTTTATTTTGATCAGTTTTAGTCTTAAAATGTAACTGATAAATTTAGTATATTCAATTTACTTATAGCTGTATATTTTACTGACAAAGAGGAGGAAGGATACCAAAGTGTATAAGTTGCAGGAATAGCATACATTCTTGTGAATCTGTACAGATTATAATGTTAAGTTATTAAACGATGACATTTCTTAATTCACATACAACACATTCCTCAGCTGCAGCTATTAATCAATTATGATGCCACACACAAGATGGGATTCTACGGTGGCATAGTGCTAAGTGCACCTGTTGACCAAGACGATGGTCCGAGTCTATTGCCAGTAGTGGCAGGGTTGATCTCATCTCGTGAAATGGATAATGATAAAATTTGCTTGAAATTACCTGGGAAAAAAAGAGTGGCAAGGAATAGAACTGGTGCCACCTCACTGAACATGACATAGAACATGTAAAGGCCTGGCATTTCACACCACTATACCATGGGATTATGTTTACATTTTACAAAATAGCACTGTAAAGATAATAACAACTAATTTTTGATGCTATGTACACAGCACCTCAGCTGTAACCTTCAACTAGTTAAGATCCTATATAGAACATGGTGCTTCAAATGTAGCCTACAGCCAATTAAGATTATATACAGAACACTGTGCATAGTTAAGATCCTATTTAGAACACAGTGCTTTACCTGTAATCTCAACCAGTTAAGATTCAACACAGAACACAAAACAGCCTTCAACTAGTTACAATACTATATAGAACAGTGCTTCATTTATAACCTCAACCAGTTAAGATCCTAAAGAGAAGAGAACTCAGTGCTTCAGTTGCAGTCATCAATACAGTGCCCAGCTGCAGCCACATCAAATGCCACATTGGTTAAGAGAGAACAGTAATGGAATGCCTGGACAATGAATGATACAGGGGGGGGGGGATGACCCAGATGATGGCAGTTACATAACATTAAACACTGTGGGCATAAAAATGCATGAAGCAGGGAAACAAGTGAAGATAAGAGTCCTTTTGGGTGGACGGTCAAGAGCAAAATATTCTGTAAAGGACTTGCTACATCATGATGACATTAAAGACAATCTCAACTGGTTCCATAATTCACCAGCAGAAAGGAGAAATGAAGATACAGTTGGGTACACAATCAGTACAAAACATCAGCATACGTACTCTTCACCAACCACACAGACAGACTCAACATCTACAGGTGTGTTCAGAGTACAATAGAGTCTGTTCTTAGTAACATGTTACAGATTTCACATACACTAAGACCAAGTTCCACAGTGATCTATTCCATTTCTTGCCTTCCTAATTCAGGACCAAATATCTAATTTCATGATTTTAACATCTAAGGGTAAATACGAGGGTGAGTCAATAAGTAAGTCACACAATTATGTGGGATGGCAGGTAAATGTAGTTGGTGTTTTCTACAGGTGTCATTATGTGACAGCAACATCGAACTTTATATTACTGTTTGTCAGGTGGCGCTAGGTGTCTCATGTGCATGCGCAGTGCATAAACAAAATGGCGATTATACTTACAGAGTGTACAACCAAAGAGCAACGTGCTGTTGTGCATTTTTTGTGGGCAAAAGGTCTGCCTGCAAAGGACATTCATAGGGAAATACTTCTTGTTTATGCTGACAAATGTTTGTCCGTAAAGTGGTGCATAGCTGGGTAGAAACATTTTCTCAAGGATGCTCTAAAATTGTTGATGAAATCCGATCTGGTCATCCTGTTGAGATTGCAACAGAAGCATCCGTGCAGCGGGTTGAGGAGATGATTAGAGGTGACAGGCGAGTAACGATAGACTCTGTAGCATCTGCAATAGGGTACTCATGTGGTTCAGCATATAGCATAATGCATGATCGATTGAAATTTAAGAAAGTGTACTCAAGGTGGGTACTCAGACAATTGAAGGAGGAACACAAAATGAACCGATATGGCCTGTCCTTGCATCATCTCTGTTGATATGCAGATGAAGGAGAAGACATGCTGAACAGGATTGTTACTGTGGATGAATCATGGGTGCATCACAACCAGCCCGAATCAAAGCGTGCTTCAATGCAATGGAAATATCCTTCTTCACCTTGTGCCCAAATATTCAAGGTTATGCCATCAGCAGGGAAGGTTATGCTGACAGTGTTCTGGGATTGTCAAGGAGTGCTTTTAACCAATTTCAAGAAGAAAGGTGACAATGTGAATTTTGAATCATACTGTGAAGTTCTATCGATGCTTCATGATGCAATTTGAAGAAAACGTCCAGGACTGCTGACTAGAGGAGTGTTGCTTCTTCATGACAATGCCAGACCACAAACGGTTCAATTACTCAAAGGGAAAATTAACCAACTAAGGTGGGAAGTTCTGGAACATCCACCTTACAGTCCCAACTTAGCCCCTAGTGATTTCCACCTTTTTGGTCCACTGAAAACTCACCTTGGCGGGAGAAATTTTGCGAATGACACTCAAGTTGAATGCGAAGTGAAAACGTGGTTTAAAAAACAGAGCACACAGTTCTATGCAGCCGGTTTGAGAGGACTGATAAAATGATGAGTTAAGTGCATCAATGGTGGTGGCAATTATGTCGAGAAATAAAGGGGCAACGTACGTATAAAAATAAGCTGGTTTGAAGTTATATTTAGTTATTTTTCTACAGCCATTTGTGACTTACGTATTGACTTCCCCTCGTATAACAATCTCATGCTCAGTATTATAGTTATGGCAAGCACCATTCTAATCTTAGATTCAAGCTGTCAGTACAAACTGGAAACTTTTAGTCAACTTCAGAAAAGCGGCTGAAAGATTGAACAAAAGCTTAGATAACAGAAAAAATGCTAACCAGCTGCACGTTTGAAAATAACTGTCATTAATAATAGCATCTGACAATGAAAGATATAAATGTCCAATGAGCAAAACTCTACAGAATAATATGGCAAAATAAAAAATGTAAGTTTTCCCTCACACAAGTATAAACCAAAGACAATAGTAAAGCCAAAATCCTTATGTAAATAAGATATAAGAAAATCTGACAAAACATTATTTCAGATTAAAATTATTTGTTTCATCAATCATATTTAAGAACAGAAGGATAAATACAGTACCAAAAACTTCAAGATCAATTGCAATCATATTATGTAAATATGGCTGAAATTTTTAAAAGAATGATAACTTTAACAAAAACTCAATTATTTAAATGTTTTAGTAGTTTCGTAAACGTATTGTATATTGATAAAAGACATTTTCCAAAGCAAATAAATTCACCTGTTTTTCTAATAACAAGAACATTGTTTCTATGCTATTATGCTTTACAAAAAACAACTGTTTTAATAATTATTTTAAGTATAAACATTTGCAGATTTTAAGAGCTCCAATCCATATTCGTACAAAATTCCTGAATTTCTCTAAATATTCAACCATCATTGTTTGCTAACTTTTATAAATTTTGTATCAAGTCTATTCTAACATTCACTTCATATAAGGGAGTGAAAGAAAAGTTAACTACAAAATATGCACTTACAGGACTGTTGGATCATAGTTCTGCAATGAAAATAAAAACTAATTAATTCATGCAAAATGCAACTAAAAGAACTACAGTGAATTGGGGGGGGGGGGGGGGGGGGGGGGGGGGGGGGATTATAATTTTTATAGGCGTTGCAATTTGACTTTATGCGTAGTCTATACATGTGCTACTACTACTAGTGCACTGGACTGAATTTTTATGTGGATTAGCTTTTCCTATTACCAGTGTCCCACACCTTCAGATGAACCCACGCCAACTTCAGAGGTATTTGTAATTTATGTCCTCAAGTCAAGGAAGAGAAGTCAACATTCTGTCTAACTGACCGGTGTTTGATTGATTGATTGATTTCTTCTTCTTCTTTGCGTTCATCCGGAGTGATTTTTTCAGATGTGATTGCGGTGTGTCTGGTTAGGCACCCTCGGGTCGAAACCCTCAGGCCAACACATCCGACTTTTAGCGTGCATTTTTGACCAGGTTAGCAATCCTGGGAGACTCTCACTTTTGTGGTACCGTCCACATCTCAGCTGGTCTAGTTGGAACAGTCGAAGACTACACGGTCATCCCTCAAGTGAAGGCAGGGACAGTCCATAGCATTTTCCGCCATCCTGGGTGGCTTCCATAATTGCAGAGCCGGCACATAACGCTCTGGTGCTGGGTTTACCGAGGGAATCGTCACGTCCTGCTCATGGCTGTTTTAATTCCTCACTTCAATATATTGGGCATTTCGCTCGCCCTGGGCCGTTCCTGCACAAACCAGTCAGCTCTGCGGTTGGTTTCCACTAAGCGAGTTTTCGGACATGTGCTTGTCCCTGTACCCATCAGAGCTGTTCCAGGCACGGCGGACATTCGGAAAACTACCTAGTCAGAGCTGTTCCGAACAAGAGCGGCATTCGGAAACTAGGTAGTCAGAGCTGTTCCTAGCACGGGGGACATTCGGACGAGACATTTCACTCGGACGTAAATGCGTAGTGTCAATTTTTAGTTTGCCACCCGTAGGACGACACTTCCGACTTCCGGCGGGCATTTTTAGTGAGGTTAGCCTTCCTCTGGTTTCGAGACACGTTAGACTGTTGTAATGTCACCCACATCTCAGCTGGTCAAGATAGAACGATCAACGATATCGTGGTCTGCCCTCAAGGGAAGGCAGGGGCAGACCATGGGCATTATCTCGCTATCCAAGGAGGCTTCCATAATTGCAGAGCCGGCACATATTGCTCTGAGACTGGGCTCACCCAAGGAGTTTCCACGTCCTGCTCATGGCTGCTTTAGTTCCTCACTTCCATGTGTTGGGCATCCCACTTGCCACTGATCGCTCAATCACACACCAGGAGCGGTCAGACTGCGAATGACATCCACTCGGTAAGCTTTTGCTTGTGACTTCAGACCACGCAATAGGTTCGCTCGCCGTGCGTTCCATTTCGCGTTGATGAGACATTCTTCCACTTTTGTCTACACTCTCTATGAGTTAGATACAGACAGTTTCCGTAATCCTTTGACTGGGGCACTTTTCTGACTTTTTTGTACTCGCTCACGAGGTAGGCTACATGTGCTGCCGGCTCAGCACCTTACCTTCGTGCAGCAGTGAACGGGAAACGGCCAGGCCCCTTCATCCGGGAAACTCTCATATCCCCCAGCTGGGAGCCTTCGAACATGTATCAGACCTGAGCATGTAGCTTGCTCAGTATCATGTTTCTATTTTCCGGTAGACGGGTATCAGCCTGGCTCTAAGATCTGAGGGTTTGTGGCTTAGAGGCGTTCAGCGACAGCCCTCGACAGGGAGCCTTAAGAGTTTTGTCCGGACCAAGAAATTCTGCCTTTGTGCACCTCATTTAAATTTTGACTGCTATCCTCAGTCTATGCCTGCAGAGCAGCAGGTTGTGTCTCTCTTAGTCTGGTCCCTATCCCATAAGCTGTCCGATATGTAATTTTTCACCCATCGGCAAGCAAATGGGGTCTATGGGACACGCAAGCTCCCCCACCACGTCAAGGTGGAGACACATCGGGGGAGGATTGATTGATTTAGGAATCGACATCACAGCATTCGGGGCATTCCCACAAGTGCTCCGTCCCCATCCTCAGCAGCCAGCGAAGAGCTCCAACACTAATAGTACCAGCAGCAATCTGATTATAAGTCCGTCTCGCCTTTCCTTTGAGTGTTGAGCGTCGGCCAGATCCCTTCGTCACTCCTCGTTGTCTCATTCTTGCCAGACTATGGTAATCCATTTGCTCCTCCGAGGTGTGCACGTGCTCCCACAAGGCCGCAACCACGTCTGCCTTGTCATGTATCAATACTCCACCAAGTTCTGCAGAGCCAGCCAATCTGTCCGCCTGTTCATTTCCCAGCACACCGGCATGCCCCGGAGAAAAGATCCAGGCGATGCTTGTCACCGTGACCTCCGAAGCGAAGCAAGCCACTCCGCACGAAGTCTGCCCATCCTCACCCTCGTCAGCATGCTTTCTGAGTCAGTTACAATCACGATGTGTGTGTGTGTCGTATTCTCCATCCAGCGGAGAGCCGCAGTGACTGCCTCCACTTCCATTCTTAAGCTGGATGTTGTGGTATCATATGCCAGGCTCTCCTGCCCCAAACATCGACTATAAGCTTTGGCTATGAAACCCCAGCCACTTCTCTCACCTCTTGACACCGAACCATCTGTGTAGATAATCACATTACTCGAGTGAGCATTGTCCTGAATTAGTTGCTGGATTTCCACTTCCGGTGACCTGTGTATTAACCACTACCTAGGCAACAGCACACTGGATGTTTAAGAATGAGCATTCTTATCTATTCGGCCATGCTGAACTCCTTTGAAATTATTAGCTTCAATGCATGTGTGCATATGTTTCCTATAAAATAAATGCGAGTTCAAATTCTTCCTGGGCAGTTTAAAAGAATATTATTTGAATGTCTGTGAAATGCACAATTTTAATATTGTTATCACATAAAATACATGAAGAAGTAAATAATTTCAATCTCTCTCTCTCCTTTGACATACCCGTGAATCATACAAATTAACAAAAGAACAGAAATAGTTCAAACAATCGAACATTTATTTAATCGTTTCTAAATGAGAGGTTTAACATTTTTAAAAATATACTGAATTAACTTCTACATGCACAGAAAATCAATTGACTTTTACTATTGTTTAACTCTTTTACTCCACAATACTGGTCTGAGAGTAGATTTCCCTCTGCACCATATGCCCCAAAAGTGGGTTATGAGGGCTCATATATAATACTAACAATAGAAAGCTTAAAATAACCAATCACAGTGGTTCTTTTAAAGAAATAATGGTTTCACTGTAAAAATTAAGATATCTGCACCCAGTGCCAAAATAAAATATGTCTTCAGTTTGATTTCTTTATAAAATTTGCAGCAAATGAGATAAACAAACATGCTGCAAGTACCAGCCACTGTTACTCCACAGGGCCTTGGAAAATATTGAAGAAGAAGAATTTTTAAAATCAGGATTATTCATTAAGAAGTATCTATGACAAGCATGACTGATCTTTAAAAAAAAGGAGGTGATAAGATGATGTAAAATTTGCACTATTCCCAGTAGGAGCTCCAGTATAAGTATCTAAAGGTAAGGGGGAACAGGATCCAAAGGGTTAATACTAAGTAATTAAGTAAAGGACCATTTACATACCTTAAGCATATTGGGCAAATGGTTCTTGACCCACATTTTTAAAGACCAATCAGCATTCCAGAGGGATGTGGCCAATATCATGCCGACCAACTTAACTTCCATTTTAGGCTGGGTCAACCTGGGCACCAGGTCATTTAAGAAACAATCCGCCTTGATGTGAAATCGAATGCATGACCACTAGACCGGCAGTTAAACATCTAGCCACCACACTACTGCAGACCTCAGTTATTGTTAAGCATTATCTCATTTAATCACAAGACACATTACTGCACACCTCTATTTATCATACTCACCTCATTTAATATTATACTTGCGGATGTATGTTTTACTGGGAAAAAAAATAAATTTAAATGAAACTAACGCCGATGCTTGTACATATCATTAATGAAACACTTCATTTATAAACAAAATCTTCTGACTCTATGAGATCATGCATACAATGCAGACAAATAGCAATGAGGCAGACCAAAGAAAGCCTGGACTGACAACATGAAAGAATGGACAAGTTATAGCATGTCATATATGTGTATATTGCTGAAGATAAGGTGAAATGGAAGACTTTAACAGGAACCATTCTAAATAACAGGAATCTGAAGTCAATATATAAGGCAGCGATAAACAAAATCATTCACAACATGAGAAACAATAGAAAAGGAACTAAAATCAAACAGCATGAATTTGCCCAAATTATCACTTACTATTAAAGTTCTCTTGAAAGCATGATGTTGTGGTCAACGCCAGCATCTTTTGCTGTTATGATCTCTTTGCAAGTTTACATTCGGTAGTTTGCCTTTGCTTTCTGAATGACCAGCACCCATACCATTTTGTAAAACAACCACCACAGGGCGGTCTGCTGCCAAATCGCCGCAGCTGTGTTTCAAACGTAGGTATGCGAGATTATGAACTGCATCCGTAACCCCTACGCCACGGAGCCAGCAAACTTCATTATACTATACAATATGTGTAATCTCAACTGTCACTAAGAAGAAGGAAATACCACAATGTAATATACAAGTAAATAGGAATATTCTTAAACAAGTGAATCGGTACAATTATCTCAGAACAGTCATAACATCTGGTGGGAGATGCCTTGAAGAGATTATAACAAGAATTACCATGGCGAAGGCAGCCTTTTGCAAGATGAAAAACATACTGTTCAATAAAAAGGTGTCAGTTACTAAGGGAACAAGAGTGTTGAGGTCCTACATAGAGCTTGTACTTTTATATGAATGTGAAGCATGGACAATGAGCAGTCAAGCTGAAAAACATCTGATGGCAGTGGAACTGTGGTTTCTGAGGAGAATACAAGGAATACCATGAACAGACAGAAAAACCAATGACCAAAAAAAACCAAGTCCTACAAGAAACAAATGAACACCGTAAACTGATTAGAGAAATAAGACATAGACAGTCACAATGTTTTGGTCACGTTATGAGAAGAAATAAATTGGAGAACTTGGTGACAACTAGCAATATCAAGGGGAAGAGAACAAGAGAAAGGCAGAGAAGTAAACACCTGGATGGCTTGACCACTTTGTATGGTCGAGACTAGAGCACTGAGCTGATCCATCATTCTGGTGATCCAGTGAGATGGCAAAACATGACCGCCCACCCTTACTGGCATGGCACATGATGATGATGATGATGAATCTCAACTGTGGAGGATCCATCAATGGATAAAGCAGACCTATAATAAATGCCGCTAAATTAAATATCTTGGAAATACTACTGATTTTAATTAATTAGGTGAGACATCAGCCTTGCTCAGAATAAGAGACATTGTGATCATTGGGTGTTGACAGATATGAAACCTTCGTTTGGTCTATATAATAATATAGAATTGTAGATTTATGATAGCAAGTGATTATACGCAGTGCGTCGTGAATAACGCTCAGTGTTATTCACAGATGCGGCTGGTCACGTGACGTTTACTACTGTCGATTGGTCACGAAGATGAGTGTGGTGTGCTGTATGTCACTAGCAGCTCGGTTAGGGTTAGGAATAGGGTTAGAGTTAGCATGAAGGATACAAATAAGCAAATGACCCCCTCCCCCTTTTTTTAATTAAGAAAGGGAAAAAAAATCTAACCCCTGAAATTGCAAGTACGCCCTATTTCACGCAAATAAATACTAGAATATATAATACATAGTTAACATAATAATATCTTCTTTATATAAAAGGAGCATCTGTAACATGTAAGTAGGCCCTATACTTAATTGCAAATATAATTAAGAGAAAGAAAATGCACTATTTTGTTCCAAATTATAGGCCTAGTAATAAAAATATAAAAAATTATTTAAATTTTCAATTGGAGCCACACTTAAATCTCTGATCCGCATTTGCCCACCCCTGTTGTAGTTACTAAGTTAGGCCTATAGTTTGCTTGTCACAGTGCATCAAACAAGTCAAAATATCTTCTGTAGGTTATTAAACTTCGATGTAGGACTTTGGTTTTGCAATGTGCTTATGTCATGTTTATTAATCTCAATATTATTAACAGCACACTATGTATAATGCTCAGTAGGCCTATCATTTGCAGCACGCTGTGAATAACGCCTCCCTTTATGATAATGATAGCTGATAGGGCATAGGTAAGACACAAGATCGGGGATCAGCACCAGCCTGAACAGATGTGTTGCCACATACTAACAGAAATTCTGAGGAGATCTGAGTATCAATATTATGGACTTGTTCAACGTGCAATAATAATACTATTAATTTTTCAATTGAAATAAATCTCCATTCAGAGTTGTGACAAAATAGCTACTGCGGTTCATTTTGCCGTATTTTACCAGAATTTTGTTTGCGGTAACGTTCGGTTATTTGTTTGTGTCTCCGATATGGGGACGGTAAGCATATGCATGATGTTAAATTCCGCGAGTATTTCAAGATCGCATTAAACCAGAAACCGATTACTGAGTATTGTAGTCCCGTCCATTGTCTACAAATCTATACATCTTGGCTTCTCAAATTTTTCTTCTTACGGAGATAAAGAGACTGTCTTTTTAAGACGTAAGTTGACTCGTAAATTCTGTTTTATATGGACGTTGTAAATTGATCTTGTATGAATAATTCAACTGAGCATCCATTTGTATGCGTATTGTGAAATGTTTGGCGGGAACATCTCAAACTGAAATAATTAAGATCGCATGCTATGATGCTGTAATGGTGGGAAAATAGCGGATTTCCGTGTCATAATCAAGCGATAATCATTTAATATTTTTATGGATTATTCAGAGCGACGAAATGATAATGAATGCATGTTTGGATTCAACACCCATTCTAGTATTTATGTGTAAATTGTCATCACTCTATGTGGCCGGGGTCGATTTTTTTTTATAAGTTTGTAAGGCGAATTCTCTGGTTAAAATAGATCTCTGTCTCGCGGCCTCGTGTTGACAACAGCGCGGGGTAGCATGCACAATCTGACGTCATCACCGCATGATGTGGAGATGTTTATGTCTGTGTGTGCGTGTGTGTATGTATGTATGTGTGTATGTATGTATGGGGAGTACGGGGTGTCAGGCATTGGTAGCACCTTGGGTAAGGATGACTCTCATGTCCTTTTCAGGACCCATCCCCACTGGTCCAAGCCTGACACCCAGCTCACGCCTGTGGCTCCTAGTAGCTGTCAGCATGCGACAGCGGCCACCCCCCCCCCCCCTCCCAATCCGGGCAACAGCTGTGAGAGGCTGGCTAAACCAGGCATGGCTAGCCGATTTGGTGTCAAACCAAGCGGTGAACTAGGGCATGCCTACCCAGCATGTGAAGACAGGATCCGGCAGACTGCGCGGAAGAAATCATTCCTGATTCAACGGGCAAGACGGCGTTTACCTGCAAAGCGTTGTGGAACGTAATGAGCACGGCAAGGCACGTAGAGCGCCCTGGTCATCCACTGCACCTGTATTCGTCTCCAGTCATCTTGACTTGTCCTGCCACTGGATTCAGATGGACTCAGGCGAGAGAGTGAGGTCGACGAACTGCGCAACTCTTCCTCACTTTAATCCAATTCATCGCGCAAGTCATTCTTCATCCAACGTCATATATCACCTTCAAGCCCTGTGGCGATGGGCGAGCGGCGAAGCGGCAGGCGTGGGTACGCTGGCAGCCATAGTCGCAGACCTGCACACAGGCGGCTCAGGCCATATGGTCGTCTTCTACTGACCGGAGCAGCAGTGGGATTCGGCAGCCCCCTGAGCGACTGAGCAGCCCTCTATAGGAACACACTGCTCACCTCCATAGCATGAGGAAGGGGCTAGAAAAGGTGCCCTAAACATTGTCTGCTCCATCACTACCTAACCAGCTAGCCGCGGTTGGTGGGTACCCTAAACTGCGGTCGACATACAAACAAAGAAAAAACAGGTAAAGCTAAAAGAGCAAACCATATTCCCTTAACAATCGGAACTTGGAATGTACGCACCCTACTTGACAGAGATGGCGCGTCGGGTCCAGAGAGACGAACAGCACTGATTGGGAGAGAGCTGGGCAGGTACAACATCGACATTGCAGCCTTGAGCGAGACACGACTTGCAGAAGAAGGCCAAATCTGTGAAATAGGTGCCGGCTACACATTTTTCTGGAGTGGAAGGAAAAGCGAGGAAAGACGCCAATCCGGTGTGGGATTTGCCATTAAGTCGGCCCTGGTCGGCAAACTAGCTGGATTTCCAAAGGCTATAAACAACAGGCTCATGACCATTAAATTGCCCCTGCTGAATGGATGGAAGCATGCAACCATTGTGAGTGTCTACGCACCAACTATGACCAATGAAGATGATGTCAAGAACAAGTTCTATGAGGACCTGCACAATGTATTAACATCTGTTCCCAAAGGAGACAAACTTATACTCCTTGGAATTTCAATGCCAGAGTAGGCACGGACACCACCTCTTGGAGTGGCATTATTGGAAAGCACGGAGTCGGAAATTGTAACAGCAATGGACTCCTCCTTCTTCAGACATGTGCCGAACACGATCTCCTGATTACCAACACAATTTTCCGTCTCCCCATGAGAAACAGGACATCGTGGATGCACCCTCGATCGAAACACTGGCACCTCATTGACTATGTCATCGTCAGGAGGAGTGACAGACAAGACGTTCGGGTGACAAAATCCATGCGGGGTGCCGAATGTTGGACAGACCATCGTCTCATTATCTCGAAAATAAATATTCACATCAAACCACCACGACGTCCTCAAGGGGTGAAAATGCAAAAAAACTAAATGTCACCCGCCTAAACAGCAAGAAAATGCAGCTGTCGTTTGAAAATATGCTGGAAGACCGCCTCAAGCCCAATGCTGCAGCTAAACAGGATACAGAAACAGAGTGGATAGCCCTAAAGGACATAATTTACAACACTGGAAATCCTGGGTCCAACCCCCCGAAAGCATAAAGACTGGTTTGATGAAAATTCCGAAGACATCAACCAATTGCTGGCCAAGAAACATCTTCTCCTCAAGGCACATTTGAATGACCCGAAGTCAACATAAAAAAAGATGCCTTCAAGAACATTCAGAGAGTAGTGCAGCAGAAACTTCGGCACATGCGGGACTCCTGGCTGAGCAGCAAAGCTGATGAAATTCAAGGCTTTGCTGACAGACATGATATGAAAAACTTCTACGACTCACTGAAAGCGGTCTATGGTCCTACATCACCAGGCACAGCTCCCCTCCTCAGTGCAGATGGGGGAACATTGGTCACCGATAAGAAAGACATCCTTCAGCGCTGGGCAGAACATTTCAGCAACATCTTAAATGCAACTTCCTTCTTCGATGATGAAACCATCAACTGCCTTCCTCAAGTTCCCATCAATGATACACTTGATGACCTGCCAACCATAGTGGAAGTAAACAAAGCCATCCAGCAACTCTCCAGCGGCAAGGCACCTGGTCCGGACTCCATCCCAGCAGAGATATACAAGGCAGGTGGGCCGGTCCTAACAGAGCAGCTTCACCAAGTCTTTACAAACATATGGGTGAACGAGACCATGCCACAAGATTTCAAGGACGCGTCAATAGTCCACCTTTACAAACGAAAAGGAAACCGCCAATCCTGTGACAACCACCGAGGCATCTCCTTGCTTTCAATTGCAGGGAAGATATTCGCCAGAATTCTTCTCAATCGCATCACAGCCCATCTCGATCAAGGTCTTCTTCCCGAGAGCCATTGTTGCTTCAGAAAAGAATGTGGAACTGTTGAAATGATTTTCGCTGCAAGGCAGCTGCAAGAGAAATGTCAGGAACAGAACTGCGAAATGTTCTCCACTTTCATTGACCTTACCAAGGCTTTTGATACAGTCAGCAGAGAAGGACTGTGGAAGATTATGGCAAAATATGGCTGTCCACGAAAGTTTGTCCAAATAGTGCGGCTATTTCATGATGGCATGCAGGCAAGAGTACAGGAAAATGGTGAACTGTCTGAGCCCTTTCCTGTCACCAATGGAGTGAAAGCAAGGATGTGTCCTGGCACCAACACTGTTCAGCCTCATGTTTTCAGCTATGTTGACGAATGCCTTCGAGAACAACGACATTGGAATAGACATCAACTACCGCATGGATGGAAAGTTATTCAATCTCAGAAGGCTGAAAGCTAAAACCAAAATTGACAGCGACACCGTCAGAGAGCTCCTGTTTGCTGATGATTGCGCTCTATACGCCAACTCAGAGGCGGACATGCAACATAATGTTTCAGCTTTCTCACATGCCTGTGCCAACTTTGGGCTCAATATCAATTTGGAGAAGACTGTAGTTATGTACCAGCCAGCTCCAGGGAATAATCACACTGTGCCGAATATCAAAGTGAACGGTCATAGTCTAAGTGTTGTGGACAAATTCACCTATCTTGGCAGCACTGTGTCACAAGCTGCCACAGTTGATGATGAAGTGAATGCAAGAATCTCCAAGGCCAGCACGGCCTTTGGCAGACTGTACAAGAATGTATGGGACAGAAATGGAATAAGCCTCAAAGAAAGCTGAAAGTCTACAAAGCAGTTGTATTATCCACACTGCTATATGCTTGTGAAACCTGGACTGTTTATCAGCGACACGCTAGGAAATTAAACCACTTCCACACAGTCTGCCTTAGGAAGTTACTGAAGATTAAATGGCAAGACAAGATCCCAGACACTGAAGTCCTAGAAAGAGCGTCCATGCCCAGTATCCACACTCTACTAATGAAGAATCAGATTCGCTGGGCTGGTCACTTGACTCGCATGCCAGATCACAGGCTCCCTAAAAAAAATTTTTACGGCGAGTTGCGTTGTGGTAAACGCTCCCAAGGCGGCCAGAGGAAACGCTTTAAAGACACTCTGAAAATCTCACTGAATGCTTTTGGAATTCATCATGACACCTGGGAGACTGCAGCCAGAGACCGAAATTCGTGGTGTGCATCACTACGCAAGGGTGCAGTCACTTGTGAGGCAACTAGGACTGCAAGAGCTGTGAAGAAAAGACAGAACAAAAAAACCACTGCAGAAAATCCTCCTCCAGAAACGTCAAGCATTCTTTGTCCACATTGTCAAAGAACATTTCGAGCCAAAATAGGCCTTATCAGCCATCTTAGAACGCACGGCTCCATACTTTCAACCCCACTGGATGTAATGAATGGTCATCATCATTCTTGATGGACAAACAACAACATGTATGTATGTATGTGCGTGTGTGTGTGTGTGTGTGTATATATATAAACTGGCATATATGCCCTTGAGTTAGACAGCAGCTGTGGTAGTCTCCCTTGGCATGAGTGTAACCAACAGTAGTGTGAGTGTGTAGATAGAGTCACAAAAAGTGAAAAGGTCAAAATCGTTGTTTTTTTGTATATAATTTGTTTTTCTATATAAGTTATATTGCCGGCTTCCTGGCCTAGAAGTTAGCTACTTTTCTCCGTAATCTCGTATACTCTTGCAGGTAACGTGACGACGGTGAGAATCAGCAGTGGTTCGAATCGCGTCAGTAACTTTTACGGATTATGTGAGCCGGCCGCTCAGAAAGCAATGGCAAACTACTGAGCGTAATCTTGCCAAAGAAATCAACAATCAGCTGAAAGATGCTGATGTTGACAGCGATGTCCTGTAACTGTAAAGGATATGCACCCCAAAAAAAAAAGTTATATTAAATTATAAACTGACACACAAACAGTATCTAGTATCTAATCCAGGCTAAGAAGTGACCTGCAGACTTGAATAAGGTACCGCTGGATGTGTTTTTTTTTTTTTTTCAAGAGGTATCCCACTATGCAGGTTATATAATTAAAAAGCAATATAGAAAAATCAAAATGTTAGTAAAAGTAAAAGTGCTTATGACAAATACACGTGATGGTTACTACACTTCAACTTCACTTGTTTAGTTTTGAAATAAAATGATAATTATATAGGTTTATTGTTGAGATGAGAAGTATGTATATACTGTGAATATGCGCTGTCCCAATCTTGATCTGATTTAACTCTTCTTTGCATGCTTTCAGAATATCATCTGATATATAATGACATCCTCTTCTTTTAGCAGGAACAGTAACTTCTCGTTGGTACCACAAGGTAACTCCTTCTCCACCAGCCGCCATGTTACATCTAGTTGTAAACATTGAGTTTTTGACCTTTGAACTTTGAACCTAAGAACAACTAACTACGAGTTTTTCATAATTGACTGCAATACTCAAAGTAAAAGTTATTGAAATAAACAGTATATGATAATGATAATTCTCCCCTTAGCTGACAAGCTTAACTGATTCACTTTCATCAGTGCTAGCTTAAAAAATACAAGGATCTGTAGTAGACAGGATTTAACAGAAGAGATGTCTCTCTTTTTAACTAACTACACGACACTCAACACTGCATTTCAAAAAATGAAGAATAAATTATAAAAATATCTTAGGCCTATGCAATAAATTATAAATATGTTGAATATGTCGCTATCATTGAATGCAAGAAAGAGAGTGCTGAAGTGCTATATAGAACATGTTTTGCTATATGGCTGTGAATCTTGGAATATAAATGAACAAATTAGGAAGAGATTGGAAGCAACAGAGATGTGGTTCCTTAGAGACTTAGAGTCAAGTTAGACGAATGTTGCGAGTTCCTTGGACTGCCAAAGTAACTAACGACGAATGCCTTAAAGAGGCTGGCGAAACTAGAACATTATACACAACAATAAGAAAGAGACAAACAGCTTTTTTTTGGTCATGTGATGAGAAGAGAGGCATTGGAGAACATCATGACAACTGGAAAGATAGAGGGGAAGAGAGGCAGAGGCAGACCACGAGAAATGATGCTGGATGGATTGCGGCGGTGGCATGCAGGAATATCATCAGCAGAGTTGATCCAGAAAACCAAAGACCGAGATCTGTGGAGATACATGAACAGCTACGCCAGTCAGCACGGCACTTGATGATGATGATGAACTACACTAACTACTACTACTACTACTACTACTACTACTACTACTACTACTACTACTACTACTACTACTACTACTAGAGTCGTCAGTCACTCCAAGCTAGGATACGATTAAGATAAATACCCTTAATATTATTGTCATTTAGTGATGGAGTGTCCTAAGACACCACGGCAGCGACCACCACCCTTGCAGCATATTGGTGGAGAAAGGCAGAACCAGGCAGCACAAGTTAACGGTCAAGACTTTCCAGTATGACAGTACAGGGCAAGATGTAGTGAGTAAAATAAGACGTGACAAGTGCAGAAAGCTTTAGGGCAGGAAAAAAAGCTGGGAGCAGCCACCGTCGTGGAATCTTGAGGTGGAGAAGGCGTGGTTGGATAAACGTGGTGCTGTAAGGAGATGGCAAAATGCCAAGAAGAACAGAGCTGGCCATCCCAGTCCCTGCATGCACTTAGAAAGAGAAATGCACACAAAAGTAAGCTATTTAAAAAAAGCTGGTCAAGGTGGTTAAAAGTGAAAAATGGGACAGAGGTGTGTCAGAGTAAGCACAGACAAGTCACTGAAATTGTTCTGGCGACTACATAAAAGCATGAGCGGGGTAATCAAGAATAAGAGCATTTCTGACTTCCAAGGTGCTGACCTCATCTGGCGGAGGACTGACGAGGACAAGGGCAAAGCCCTCTTTGAACGCTATCTAGAGCAGAGCAACCAGACATGAGAGGCCGAAATCTTGCCAAGGAGGTCACGTCAGACAGGTGCAAGGCCCACAACACTTCGGATGAAGACACAGTGAACAGTGAAAGAAATCAAGGCTGTGCTTCGACGATCAAAAAACAGCGCTCCAGGGCCAGATGGCATAAGATACAACGACATCAATAGGTGTACTGACAACGAGCTAGAGGAACTAGCAGACATGTACAACAACAGTATAGGGAGTGCTAGCATCAAGGAGGAGTGGTTACACAGCTATCTGATTCCCTTGCCGAAGCCTGGCAAAGACCACACAAAAATTCAGGGATATCGAGTTATAACCATGCAGAATACAATAGGCAAGCTGCTGGAGAAGTCAATTGCCAGGAAAATATCAAGCCAGCTAGAGAGGCAAGGTGTTTTCCCACCTACCCTGGGTGGGTACCGTCCAAAAAGAGAAACCTGGACCAATGCAGCAGTGTTTGCCCACGATGTCTATAAAGGTTTCCACTCAGGCATTGAAACCTTTGCGGCAGCGATTGATCTTGAGGACGCGTACAACAGAGTAACATTGGATTGTTTAATGCTTCAGCTTCTTGAATTCATAATAAGTCCATTCCTCCTTAGTTGGATCGCTGCAGCCCTCTTCCAAAGGAAAGCAGTTTTTAGATGTGGCAGTTGGACGTCGGAACCAACAACAATATATCCTGGCCTACCACAGGGATCACCATTATCTCCGGTACTGTTCAACGCCTACACTGTGAGAATCACCAGTGAGCAGATCACTGGACCTGGTAGGACATTGTCATATGCCGACGATGTTTTAGTGTATCGTCAGGGTAAGGATAAAGATCAGGTTGCTGTGGAACTACAAACTGAACTCAATCGCATAAGTACTTGTTGTGTTGAGGCTGGGGCAATGGTCAACCCAACAAAGGCAACAGTGACTTGGTTCTCGTTGAATAATCATATTGTCAACACTCCAACACCAACTGTAAATCTGTGTTCAGAGACGGTGGAAAGAACGCAGGCAATGAATTACCTGAGGATACGGTTTGATCGAAGCCTTGCTTATAATGAGCACATAGACCAGGTGAGTAGTAGGTTACGTCCTAACTGATTATATTTTCTGGATTGTGGTGCTGGATTGACCCCAATCCAGCTGGATTAGGGTTAGGGGTTAGGGTTTAGGGGTTAGGGGTTAGGGTTAGGGGTTAGGGTTAGGGGTTAGGGTGTTAGGGGTTAGGGTTTTTTGTGTGCTCCTAATTATACTTTCTGGATTGACTTCGCTGGATTTCCCCCAATCCAGCTCGGGACCAGGGTGGTTTGAGTAGGGTAGGTACTAAGGTCATATGTAAGGGTTGATACATCTAAGAAAAGATATGTTTTTTTCTAAGGGCAGATAACTGTGTGTAGCATATTTTAAATAGTTGTAAAAAAAAATTAAATTAAATTAAATTAAACAACAACCAAAGGCGCGCGGTGGCGGGTGGCGGGCAGCCGGTGCGGGGGCGCTCGCCGGGTGCGGGCGCGCGGTCGCGGGTTCGAGACAAATAAAATACGTTGCATACGTAGGTAGGTGGTCATTGATGAGTGCCCACACGGGTGGTTATTGGTGACTGCCCACTAGTCCGATCATCGGCCCATCGAGTAGCGGCTATATACTCGTAATAACAACGGACAAACGACTCTTTCCGTAAAATGTCAAAACTTAAAAAAACACACAGAGATGTACATGCACAATCTGGGACCAAAAAAAAAAAAAATCAATACTGATTCTCCTAACAACTAATCCAGGGGCTTATCGTCGTCGTAATGACTAGGTGGGTTATTAATGTTATTGATATATCCGCGGTTGCAAATAGTTCGTGATATTAATAAAGAGCCATAGGAATGTCGATAGAGGATTAACAGCTTAACACCTATTGTCGGGCACCCAATAAAAATCAATACCGCTACTCTCGATTATTCTCATAATTACCGGTAGGAGCTTATAGGATTAATCATCATTGCAGTGCGCGGATTAATACATGGTGTCAGTTGGTGTAGTCCACATCAGCACAACTCACTATAAATACTGGGAATATTCGCTATACAAGCCACATTCGCCCAGGCCGCTGAAGAAGATATATTGGAGGAAAACCAGACGTGGACCATCGTTGCACTAGGTGAGTATATTGTCTTGCTGGTAAAACATATGCTCGTGTGTGAGCCTGTGTGTCTGTGTGTCTGTCTGTCTTTCTGTCTGTCTGTATGTATGTATGTCTGGCTGTCTGTCTGTAGATATGTCTATATTCTGTGTGTGTGTGTGTGTGTGTGTGTGTGTGTGTGTGTGTGTGTGTGTCTGTATGTATGTAGGTGTGGTTATGTGTATGCGAGTGTGTATGTATACATGTGTATATGTGTGTCTATATGTCTGTATGTGTGTGTGAGTATGTATGTATATCTGTATATATGGCTGTGTGTGAGTATGTATGGGTGTGTATGTATATATTTATGTATGTATATACGTACACGTGTGTGTATGTGTGTATGTGAGTGTATATGTATATGTGTATGTCTATGTGTATGTGTGTATTTATGCAAGTGTGAATGTGTATGTGTGTATGTATGTATATATATATATATATATATATATATATATATATATATATATATATATATATATATATATGCATGTGTGTGTATGTATATATGCATGTGTGTGTGTGTGTGTGTGTGTGTGTGTGTGTGTGTGTGTGTGTGTGTGTGTGTGTGTGGTCGGCTAAATGTACTTATGTGTGCGCCCTTCTTGGTGGAACTGGTTGGTAATGTATTGTGTCTTGCTTCCACAGAGCGCCTTGTATCTAACCTATCAAAGGGCCGCCACCAGCTAGTCGAGCTTGCCGACAACTAACGGCGCCTTGTATCAACATAGCAAAGGGTCACCACTAGCGACTCGATCTTGGGTAGCGACTCGATCTTGTCAACAAACAGCATTGCCTTGTGTCTGACCAAGCGAAGGTTCATCACCCGTGGAGTGGTACTACAAGCAGGTATTATGTATATGTATATTTGTATATATGTATTGTGTATGTATGTCTGTATATATGTATCCGTATATGTGTGCGTGTGAATACTGGTAACTTTGCTAGCTGAAACTAAATGTTAATAGTTCATATACTCCAGTGGTGATATGAAGACAACACTAGAACGCCTCTCTTGCTGTTCGTTCTGTACAAAGGGGTTGTTATGTCGTTTTTTTTAAAATAAAACTAAAACTGGTCTGTTAACTTCAATCAGTCATATCTTGTGGTCTTTCACATTCAGTGTTAACAAATCATGCTCCGGCCTTGTGAGTTCTTCAAATGTAATTCCTAGACCAGGTGTCAAACTATATTGAGTGTGTCTTGTTAAAGTTAGAAAAAATATGTTCTTAACTTCACATTCTCAATAAAGATTAACTTTATACATGAGTGTGTCACTGTCTACCTAATGGCAACTTATTTAAAATTATATTACACACATGCATGATATCGGTTGTTAGCTCAATAAAAAAATATGAAAATTAAAAAAATTATTGGTGAAAACTAAAAATTTTTGTGATTCATACTTTCACAGGTGTACGTGCTCAACCTGGTAGAATACAAAGAACCCGTATCCTTGTACGCAAACAGCCACTATTATAAAAAGCGCAGGTGATTAAATATAAAGAAAAGTGTACCAACCCGCAACTACCAGCCGACTTACAGCAATTTACATTATTGTCAGCTGGAATCATGGCCACTAACCAGAAAAATATCCATCTGTGTCCTACATGTAACAAAGGTTTCACTGAACGCCACAATCTTACACGTCACATTCGAACAGTCCACAAAACCGAAACTCACACATGCCACATCTGCGGTCACTTATACAACAGAAAAGACACATTACAACACCATTTAAGAGCCCACCACCAGACACCCACGACATCAACTACACCGGCATCATTAAACATGGACACTACACCTCCAACAGATATGGACAATATACCTTCAACATCAAACACGGATACTAAAAAATCATCAAGAAAAAGAAAAGCACCACCAGACCCACAACCACATAAAAAACAGAAACACAATAGCGAGCACGTGGTAGCAGAGGAAGCTGTCGTAGAGATAGATGAGAGAGTAGAGATAGATGAGGAGCTAAAGACTTTAGACAAACTCCCCACCGTCGACAATATCCAACAGACATATAGAGACAACTGGCAGGCCCTTAGGACTCATCACAAGATCAACAAACATATATCGACTTACAATTTTTTTCACCGACCAGACTCAACACAACCAATGGACTGGACTGAGAAACTAGCGACTGTGTTTAGTAGTCAGACAAGCCGATTTAAGGTAAATTATAGCCATCACATGATACTCAGACATAAGGAGACGAACGAACTTAGATTTTTCCATTCATCGTCAAATAATGCCTGTGCACTCGAACGTACCCTTTTTAGTAAACAATGAAACAGACTTTGATGACTTTATAACCATAGTTCAGGAAAGCGACATGTTCAACTACGCCCTACACAACAGACCCGACTCTACGTATTGGTAGAGGACAATCCCCGCGACTAGTTTCTATATATATCACATCAATGAGCACCCATAGGTTGTTGTCTAAAGGGCTTACCTGACCACATAAGACACAACTACGGTATCAATATTTTGCAATACGCATCCAACTCTACACCGTACACTGACAATTTTTGTCTCTTTCGATGTCTGGCGGTATTTAAAGGAAAACCAGTTGTCAATCTTAGAAAACCTACCATTCGCTTAGCTAACAAGTG
>JACEFZ010026000.1:0-26898 GCA_014155875.1 Cepaea nemoralis | reverse complement strand
CCACAAAAAAAAAAACCCCCCGCACACATACTTTTAAAAGGGAAAACTTGGAATTAAAGAACGGACACGGTCAAAAGTGGTGTGACAAAATGACCCAAATGAAGTCCGAAATATGCATCATTTGCCCGAGAACTGTCAAGCAATACAATCAGCAGCGCCGCGCCAGGCGCCCTGTGTAAAGGTGTCATTGCCAACAGGAACTCAGAATTGGTCTGCCTGTTGCCTAGCAAGAAATGAAGCAGATACGTTAGCTAAGAAGAAGCAACACGGAACCAAACAAGAAGACCCTTTCAAGATTACTAGAAAGGCCAATCAAAAAACGAGACAACTATCATTAAATTAATCGAGCAAAGCGGGATATTCTGTTCTGTATCGCAACAGGACACAACATACGATGATTAATCCTGTAACCCCTGTGCACATGTGGACAGGCGAAGCAGACAGCCGAACGTTTTGCAGGACTGCCATACGCAGAAACTGTAGACATGGGTCCATAAAGATAGACATCCACACAAAGCTATGTTAGAGTATCCAAGAGATCTTCATTGTGGCAATATTCATTTATCAGCCGGGCTTCTTGTGCCATCATCATCAAGTGCCTTGCCGAATGGCGCAGGCATTCATGCTTCTGAACATTTGGTTACCACCAATAGCATGCATCAATGTGTGCTATCTTTTTGTGTATTGACAAATGACTGAACGAATCGTCTCTCGCCAGCTTCCCCAATTTCTCTCCCCACAAATCATTCCGATTGTCACAGCATGTTCTAGTTTTTATCCTCTTCTCTCTCTCTCTCTCTCTCTCTCTCTCTCTCTCTCTCCCCCCCCCCACCAAAAAAAAAAATCACGGCTCTCTTTCTGATGTTTGTCACATTGTCTTACCCGCTCTCAATATATTTAGATCAGAAGCTTTAGCACAATGCTTCTGCTTGCATAATGCTTCTGTCTATGAAGCATTGCTTAAAAAATGCTGATGGTAAAGAAAGTATGTACTGTACACACTTGTATAACACAACATGCCACAGATTTTGCCATTAAACAAGCATAAGCCACGGACAGACACACAAACACGGTTTCGCCAAGCTGAGTTATCAACCACCTGACAATAAAGGACTCTAGTAGGTAGCACATGGCATCCTACCTAACATCAGCATGAAGCACATGGCACCCCACTTGACATTAGCATGAAGCACATGGCACCTCATTTAACATTGGCATGAAGCACGTGGCACCCCACTTAACATTAGCATGCAGCACATGGCACCCCATTTAACACTGGCATGAAGCACATGGCATCCTACCTAACATCAGCATGAAGCACGACACCCCACTTGACATTAGCATGAAGCACATGGCACCCCATTTAACATTGGCATGAAGCACATGGCACCCCATTTAACATTGCCATGAAACACATAGCACCCCATTTAACAATGGCATGAAACACACTTCACTCCACTTAACATAAGCATGCAGCACATGGCACCCCACTTAACATACATACACCACAACACAATTCAACAAGAGACATCCGAAAGCCAACTGTTATTTTTCTGCTCTTTACGCGTGCTAAATAGAACAATGAATACATGCTAACCTGTAACACCCCAACCATCGTTCACAAACTGCACACATGCAAACTGATGACCTTTCCAGCGAGAGATGAACGAGCACATACCAATGCGTCTCCTATTTGTGGCGCGAGAGAGACAAGAGGTATGAGAGCTCTGTTACAAGGCCAGCGCTTTTAGCTGACTCGACAAGTTCAGTAACTGTTCCTATCTGGCTGTTGGTATTGTTCGCTGTTTGCGGCTTGAATAACAGAGGGAACGGTAACTTGCAGCTGATACCTGCCTGCTTGACCTAGTGGTCTCGAGGTATGGTGTCCGCCTCGAGTGCTCGGGGTCCCGGGTTCAGGCCCCGATGAGGACCGGGATTTATTTAAAAAAATCCACCTGGACTTCCAGTAATAAAATTTCCAATGGTCTCTGGGTAGTGAGATCGGATGCCCGTGTGTATTGTTGCGCAAGTAAAAAATCCCTTGGCAGTTGGAAATCGAAAAAGAGTAGCCTAACCCTTGCAAAATTTCGAGTTAGAAATCTACCCAAAGTATTTCAGGACCCTCGCCGATGCAACGGAGTTCGTGCATTGAGCTGAGTTTCTCCAGACTCAGGTTTCTTCTTCTTCTTCTGCGTTCATCCGGAGTTTTTTTTTCCGGATGTGATTGCGTTGTGCCTGTTTACAGCAGAGCTGCGTTCTTGCGCCGTTAGGCCGACACATCCGACTTCTGCGGGCATTTGTTGACCTGGTTAACCTTCCCGGAGACTCAGGTTTGAGTTAGGAGTAAAACGGAGCATTTATGGGTTAAAACGTGTGCCGTGATGTTGATCCAACGACTAAACTAAACCTGCGAGAACGGTTACAAAACAAGATAGTTGCGTGTCCCTTACAGGACGTCGCAATCAACTACATCACCTTTGACTGTTTGTTATTTATTAGGCTAGTTTACGTTCGGTAGTTTGCCATTGTCTCTGAACGACCGTCGCTCATACCGATGTATGCAAATGAACCAAGGCGGTCTGCTGCCAAATCGTCCGCAACTGTGTTTCGAAGGCGGTATGCGGCATTGGCAACACTTCGGCCACTGGACCGACAGCGGTGTCTTCGCCCAGATATCAGTTGCAGCTTACACTTTCATAAACAGCTTACACTTTCATAAACAGCTTACACCTTTATAAACGGCTCACGGCCAGCACGCACGTCATTTTCTTCCGCTTCTTGTGCACATTCTTTAGTAGCGTGGGTTGGGCGGGGGGGGGGGGGGGTGGGGGGGGGGGGGGTGGGGGGGGGAAGGGGAGAGGAGAATCCGGATTAGTAATGGGAGTTAAAAAATAAAAAGCACACATCAGTATGATTAGCTGAAGGAATGATAGGCAGGCGCTTCCTTGGGCTGTGAAATGACGATACAACAGGTTGCACAATTTATTGCCTGGCATATTTCGCCAGATATAAATAATTACTCAATACATCGAGGTCTATGAAATCAGGTGTCTTAAACCTGGGTTATGGAAACAGACTTCACAGTGACTGCGATTATCGTATGGATAACAAATGCTTCATATATATATATAACAGAATATATGTGTGTTTGTGGGTATGTGGGGATGTATTTGCTGCGTTCGCGAACGGTCCATCCGATCGAGATGAAATTTTCTAGAAGTCTTCTTTTCATTCCTGTGCAACCGACTGTCATAGTTTTTTACTAACTAAAATAGTATTTATTACTAAAATTTAATAATTAAATTTACATTATCATTTCAATATAGCAAGGGGACTTAACATAAGAAAAGTTATTTCAAGGGGCATAACTTTTAATAACATTGCTATTATTTTATATATATATTCTTGCATTGTTTTAAAAGATTTATAAACTCTTTGTCTACAGTTATTTAGAGGCATATGAGATATAATAAATATTGATATAATCTTTAAGGCATTTTCATACAAATAATGCATCTATTTAAATAGTGAAAATTGTCTAACTCATCTTTTTATTTTGCTTCAACAGCACATTAATTTTTTGTAACATTCTCATATGTATGGTGCGTTACACCCACGTTGACCGTTGTCAAAGAATTGATTCAAACGAGATGTTGAATGAAAGAATGTATGAGAGGAAATAGAGAAGAAGGGCAGAATGTAGGACGGGCCTGCGAAAGATTTTCGTTTGTTAAAAAAAAAAAGTAATTTTTTGTGATAGAAAGTTAGTTGCATATCGTTTGCAGTCAACCCACCGCACACCATTTATTGGCTGTTCGTGATATCTTGGTAAGTTTACTTTAGATAGATCTCTCCCAATCATATTTTCTACTATCAATCTATCTATTCTTCTATTCTATCTATATTTTTAACGGGAACGGGCCGAACATAGATAGATAGATAGATAGATAGATAGATAGATAGATAGATAGATAGATCAGACAGACAGACAAACAGACAGATAGTCGGGAACGGGAGCTTATATGACTACTTATATGAATTAAATGAGATGCTCTCCACCAGGGAATGGGTGAAGCCGGGCCGGGTCAGACAGACAGACGGACAAGCAGACAGACAGATAGATAGATAGATCCCCGCCAGGGCCTGTGCGAAGCCGGACCGGGTCAGCTAGTATATATATATATATATATATATATATATATATATATATATATATATATATATATATATATATATATATATATATATATAAATAAAATAATAATATGATATGTAACTCTGAAGTATGAACTCGACGACACGCAATGAAATATGCGAGATAATAAATCGTGTCACCTGTTGTTGTGGCTTTCACATGTACATCTTCACTTATACCTCATGCCGAACGGCATTGGTCATCGCGTGGGTCTTCAGCCTTTTGTAACACGTTTTGTCAAGCATATTCGATACAGATGTTTCTATATGCCATTATGTCAATTTGCCACGCTGCTTCTCTCCAGCACTTTCCTGTGACGCTTCTCCACCCTCCCATCACCTTTAAAGAAAATCACAAACAGCCAATAAATGCTGGGGTAGATTGCGACGTCATGGAATGGACCTGCAACTAACTACAACATTCACTGGTGCTGGATGGCATTTACAGAAAATAAGGGCGAGAAACAGGCGTCAGAGAACATGTACACAGAACAGTTGAAAGCTACAGACATGTCGAGATTCGAACCCGTGAACAAACACGTGTACTTCGACGCGTGACAACATAGAAAAACCAATGACCAAGTAAGTCCTACAAGAAACAAATGAAAACCGTAAATTATTACAGAAATTAGACGAAGGCAGTCACAACTGTTTGATCATGTTATGAGAAGAAATAAATTGGAGAAATTCGTCACAACTGGCAAGATCGAGGCGAAGAGAGCAAGGGGAGGAGGGCAGAGTAGTAAATACCTGGATGGCGTGGCCACGTTGTATGGTCGAGACAAGAACACAGAGCTGATCCAAGACTCTGGTGATCGAGTGAGATGGCAAAACATGGCCGCCCACGCTTATCGGCATGGCACATGATGATGATTACACAAAAACAAGTTGGGGTGTCTGGATGATCATGTACCGAGGCACATTTGAACGGACCATACGCTGGGTTATTCTTATTCTATTCGTTTCACTGACAGCATGATTAGGGTAGGTTCATATATCATTATTCGGCCTCTGACTTCTCTCAATGGGTGTACTCTCACAACCACAACCACGTATACCAAGCCTCTTGTGTGTCAGTCCATAGTTGTTTAGATGTTGGCTGAATTTATCCATGGTAAAATAGCAACGCGCCGGTCTCCTTGGCCCTAGTAATTACGGACGCGATTCGTAATCCTGCTAACCCACGTTCGAAACACATCTGCGCGCGATTTGGCAACAGACCGCGTGCGCTGGGTTTTAACGAATTGGTATGGGAGCCGGTCGTTCAGAAAGCAATGGCAAACTACTGAACGTAATACTTGCCAAGAGATAACAACAGTAGTAAAATGCTAGTGTTGACAGCGATGTTCCTGTAAAGGATATGCAAAAAATAGCCACGTTACTGACAATGACGCGGTCAGCGAGGTTTCGATGTCAGCTCTCGACGTTCGCTACGGAAGGGACAGATTTGGCCAGCCATTCCCTCCGTGTACCCAGGCCTACAATATCTGACGGTGTCAAACTTCATACACCTACTGTAGATAACTTGCTACGGAACACTGAGAAGTAGCTGCCTTTTACAACCTGCACAGGATGTTGCAGTGTTACTATTCTTTACTTCAATTCTGGGGCCCCGGGAACACACGTGATATACCCTACACAGGAGATTACTCTCACAAACGCATTCCTCGACAGGCCAGCACTGTTGTACCATCTCCGCCGACTCACAGACAGCAGGCGGAAAAACGCACAGCTCGAGGAAAACAGGCTTATCAGTGTTTGTGGGACCAGGACCGGCTGACTGGCATGGCGTGACAAGAGAGACGGCAAACGCAAGGTCGCGCTGTAGCCAGTACAACTTGATAGGTCTCTGGGTCCGCACGACAAGGCCTCCCTCCAATCGATAGCCGGGAAAACAGTCTGGGGAGGGTGGAGAAAAACATCTCTCAACTCACACGGCTGGCTAGCCATCAGTTCACGTGTATCAGCAGAACTGGCTACAGACAGCAGTCGGGTCGATGACAGCCGACAAGATGTTGACTATGATAACAAGTATCTCCCTAGCACACCAAAAATACTGCGCATCGGCCAACTGTCTTAGCCCAGGAAACAGCCGAGATAAACATGAAACGAGGCATCATTAATGTCATACCCCAGTCTCCAGTGTCCAAATATTAAAAAAAAAAATAAAATTATAACAGCTAACCACATAGAAAAACAACTACATTTGTAAATGGGTAACACATGACATTTTGTTTGCATCGCACCCTTTCAGTCATAACGGAAACCTATCAAAGACAAAAGAAGGTGGCACAACATTTTAAATGAACTAATGGCAAAAGAGAAATGAAGTGCGCACACACCGATCGACTGTGAGAGAGAGAGAGAGAGAGAGAGAGAGAGAGAGAGAGAGAGAGAGAGAGAGAGAGAGAGAGAGAGAGAGAGAGAGAGAGAGAGAGAGAGAGAGGAGAGAGAGAGATAGAGAGAGAGAGAGAGAGAGAGAGAGGAGAGAGAGAGAGAGAGTAAACAGTCCTGCATGATATGTTGTGCTGGAGAATGAGAAACATTTTTTGTTGCATATCCTTTACAGGACATTGCTGTCAACATCAGCATCTTTCAGCTGATTGTTGATTTCTTGGCAAGATTACGCTCAGTAATTTGCCATTGCTTTCTGAGCGGCCGGCTCACATACCCCGTAAGTTACCGACGCGATTCGAACCACTGCTGTTTCTCACCGTCCTCATGTAACTTACGAGAGTATACGAGATTACGGAGAAAGTCGCTAACCTCTAGGCCAGGAAGCCGGCTGGAGAATGAGAGCAGTGGAGAAATTAGCTAGCCATTTGATGGTGATCCTTTCTATCCAGTATAGACCAACTGCGCCTCAACTGCCTTCTGTACACTACTCGCTGTGGTAAACCATTACTCTCTGTGTCCCAGGTAGAAACAGCCTCTGTACTGTTCAACGTCAAAGACCTCAAGATCTTGGAAGGAGTGGCTTGATAATGCGATGTCCACCTCAAACCCCAGAAGGCCAGATTCGAACTAGTGTGTGGATGAAATAAAGAAACCCAAGGATGTTACACTTGCAACGGATGCCGGGATAGTAGATGGGAGGACTCTAGCCTTCTCCGTAATGGAAGAAAAAATACGCGTAGGGCGGCATTTGGAAATCGAAAAGATTAGTACAAAAAATCCACTGCCTTGAATTAAAGATGTTATCCAGCCCACGTTGATTTTCTAGGTAATTTTATGTTCTGTAGATTGTCACGGCTTTAAGAACCAGACAGAAGTCGACGTTTCAGTCAAGCTTAATGCGGGCGCCGAGACTGAAGGAACGCCTTAGCTCGCCATCAGTGCAGCACAAGTTCAAGAGCGAAATTTCTCATCCTTTCGGCCACGCGGACTTCTACTGACAACTATAAACACAGCACAACCTGATTGCGTCTGCCACCACCAAGAGACCTCACCGCGTCCAGGATAAACAGCCCTACTGTGCCGCTAGAGCAGTGGTTCTCAACCTTTGGCCCATGCACCCATTCACCATATGTTCAGAATGTCATCACACCCCCTCTTGTATTTCCACCCTATAAATTCCCCCGCCCCTACACACAGTATACGTAAAAATTGAAGCTAAATTTAACAACACATACTAGAACAAGTCTAGACGTCTACATAAAGCTTGATTTGCTTACGTTATAAAACCAATTTCAGAAGCGCGAGAAGTACAAAACTATAAAGTATGGGGGGGGGGGGGGGGGAACCAATATCAAGTAATCGGTTCTTATATTAACGCGATCTTGAAATAATCTTAATTCCCCTTGGAATCCCCACCGGTTGAGACCCACTGCGTTTGAGCAACTATCCGCCCTTCCAAATAGCAAGTAGACCCTAGTCCGCTTATCACACACGAGACGCATACTCGGCACAGGGGACATCACTGACTCGGCCAATTCGAAACGAGGATTATCGATCCGTCGTTAGCCAAAATAAAAGGGAGGAAACACCAGTGGAACCTCTAATACAAAGCTGACGTGATTTGGCTTTGAAAGACCGGCCTACACCCTGACAGTCTGGATACCCCGTACAGCCAAAACGGGGTGCTGCAATACACACTACTGTATAAAATCAACGTTGTATGTTGTAATGTAACAGGCGTGGGGAGGGAGGAGTGGCTCTGGGGTACGCGTGACGCACGGGATCGGAAGAGAGTTGTAGAAACGGTTTTAAATAAAACTCTCTCTCTCTCTCTCTCTCTCTCTCTCTCGATTGCACCGCAGGATGGTAAAAATGTAACACTCAATACCGAAACAAGAAACAGTACCAACCATAGATCTAACCCCCAGCCAGTCTGTATATGCTGTGCCTGGTTACATCCCAAAGTGCTCCTCCGTTGATGTGCAGTTTCTACTGGGGTCTTGCCCACCCCGAAGGTTTATGAGTGGTGAAAGGGAGCCCTATAACACGGTCCCAACAAAACAAGATTAAAACCCGACAAAGTGATAAGTAATAGATCGGACGTGAACAAAGAGAAGGTCCCGTATAGTTAGTTAGTTAGTCGAGGTTCCAACTTCACAGCAACGGGTCGTCCCCATTATGCTCCATTCCTGTGCCAGTGAATATCACATAAAACGCTCCCCACTGCCCAATGTGAAAAGTGGAAAAGACAGGAGTCTCGACAAACAACAGCCCGCACAGATACACTGTGCATAATGCTGCCACCAGAATGTCAACACAATAGTCCCCCACGAAACATCCAGTTTATTTCTGATGGAATCGGCAGTCATTTTCCCATCTGGATGTTTCCTAGATGTTCACCCACACAGTCCACGAAAATACAGTTCATCATCGATGTCAGTGGCAGCCAACCAGAAGCCCAGCAGCCATGCACTTCTGCATAAAGCAAAAACCGGTCAACTCTGGGACATAGCCAGCTGCCATCGCTCCGAACATGCAGTCACGTTCCAAAAAACCTCGGGCAGATTCAAAAGCATTTCACACGAAACTCACAGCTCACAGTGTCGCGCCACGCACTCACTCAGTAGCAGGGCGACGGAACCATAGCATCCTTAGTCGTCTCTTACGACATGCATGGTAGGCTACAGTGTTGCTATTCTTTGCTTCCCTTATGGGCCCCAGCAACACACGTCAAGAATCCATCGGCAGTTGGAAATCAAGCAGCAGACGGACTAGCCCGCTGCCGGCTCTGAGTCCACAATGAGAAACCACACAGATAATATAACACATCACGCCTGGTTTTGTGATACACACAGATAATAGAACACATCACGCCTGGTTTTGTGAAACACACAGATAATAGAACACATCACGCCTGGTTTTGTAATAAACACAGCATTCCCCGGGGGTAAGGAATTCGTGCACTGAACCATCTGACATAGAACTCTTATTCGTCCTCTTGTCATCTTGCATATGCCCACAATCAAATCATGTCACGCTCTTAGTACACTTGTTTACGATAAGCTGGATTTTGCAGATACACATATGTACATGACGAGATAGTCGCCACTTAGGCCTGTATAGTAGACTACAATTCAACTATTATTTCCTTTCCGGGCCCCGGTAACATACGAGTGGAAGCTCACGATCTTCATGGATAATTCCAAAAGTTATGAAGTTAGTCCTCGAATCCAATCCATGAACCAAGCAATCAATATAACGGCCTGTGTGGTTACCCTCGACGCGACAGTATCCTACCTACTTTCCTATTGCCAACACAGAGAATCTGACACGACAACACAATCATTAATTTCAATGAGCATCAGGGAGGCCATAAATCCTGCAAACACCGTCTGCCTTATTGATCACCTTTTTATGAAACCCATGTCAACGATACACGGACACTAATAAAGGACAGACTTTAAACAGTAAACAATACATGGACACTAATACAGAACATACTTTACACAGTAAACAATACACGGACACGCATAAAGGATATATTTTAAACAGTAAACAATACACGGACACTAATTAAGGACTGATTTTAAACAGTAAACACTACACGGAAACTAACAAAGAACATAATTTACACAATAAACAATACACGGACACTAATAAAAAAACTGACTTTAAACAGTAAACACTACACGGAAACTAACAAAGAACGAACGTATTTTAAACAGTAAACAATACAAGGACACTCATAAAGGACAAGCTTTAAACAGTAAACACTACATGGACATTGTGGAACAGAAATGTTCAGAGGTGGCGTCAATAATTCTACCTATAGTGGGTGCTTTCGTGAAAAGTTATTATTTTATAATATCTTATCATTTATCGCTAACATCTGAATGTGTGAATGTTGGTTGTTGAATGGGATTGGATGTACACACCAAAGCACTGCTACGAAGTTGTACACGTATTTTTGTCAAGAAGTTGATTGCAGGAAATGGTTACAAATCCCGAGAAAAGAACAGTGCATGCATTGGGTTTGAGTAAACGGTCATTTCGTTGATGGGTGCACGAATCTGGAATGAAACCACCACGCAATAACCAAACAGCAGGTAGAAAGGTAATTGTAGACAGCTCTCCTGACAATTTCCATTTCGATTCTACATTATTTACCCCATGCTTCTGTAAATTCTCTGTTTTACTAATATTACAAAATGCACCCACTTCCATACGAATATGGATATGCCTTGCGTCGTTATTACTGTAAAACAAGTCTGTTAGCGTGAATTCAATACATTTTTGCCAAAACATCAAAGAAATTTTGCCGCTTTCCATGATTGCGGTTGCCTGTCGACATATCAAAGATATATTCTGTGTGTGGGAGTAAATATAAGACTGCAAGAAAAGATTTCATAATGCTGCAACCAATACTTTTCAAAACAACTGGATACGAATGAGGGCAAACATTTGTGAACGCAGTAGGATCTGGTAGGATCCGGAGCTGACATAATATCATGAAATGAGTTCCCGGGATCTTTACGGCCAGGTGTTGTCACACTCACACCACAACTCTTAACAAAACAAAAAAAAAACGAAAACAAGGCGTAACGGAAAATAGCTTCTATATATAAAAACCACGATTACACAAGATTTCTCAGCAAGGGAGGCAACAAGTAAAATAGTGCACAACGAATGACGTCACAGAAACAACCAAACGAGTCGGTCTAATTATAATCAACACTGCCTGGCTCAATTGTCCCATTGACAAAAATAACAATCAAATGAATGCCCAACATGTGGCTGGGATTTGCCCAGTAATAACTTCTCTTCTGAGGTTGAACGTGGGAGGTATTAGGGCAGGAGAGCGGGGGAGATTGACGAATGCCTGGCTTAAACAGGCATACTTATTTAACAATGATAGAGCAGAGAATGAGCGCACGCCGTACTTAAAATAGCCGACACACAGACTTTGGCAGCGATGAATGTGCAAAGTATTGCACTTAAATATACTAGTACATACACTTTAACAGTGATGTTACAGCAATGAATGAACAAAGTACTGTTTTTCGCTACAGACGTGTCGAAACACCCACAACATAGCGTCCACCCGGACCCGGGTCGGAAATGTCCAAAGTCGAATCACTGCAGCCAAGTGACGGCAACGGCTGTGCCCCGCAACAGAATTAGCTCACAGGAAGAGCTGGCTTCCGCTGGGCGAGTGAAAAAGGGGCTGCCAGGTACCTCCCCAGCGACACAACTCTATAGTCCTTCAGGACTGAAAGAGACCTACTACTACTACTACTACTACTGACTACTACTACTACTACTACTACTACTACTACTACTACTACTACTACAAGGAAGGCAATATTGCTGAAACAACGTCTGTTGGGTCACAGCTACCCACCGAGGAAGAGAAAGGTGAGGACAGAGTGGAATGACCAGGGAAAGAAGTTGGTTTTCCTGCAGTCAATTAAGGTGCAGTGATAATGTTGGCAGCGGGTGTACACTGTTCGACTGCGGAATGGCTTCTGGGCAGGCAGACATAGCGATATCAACGTGGGACAAGTGACAAGTGCGATACACGAAACGTCTCCGGGGTGGACAGGAGAAACACTTCCGGGAGTCGTGATCCAGACGGAATCTCCCCCCCCCCCCCGAGAGAGAGAGAGAGAGAGAGAGAGAGAGAGAGAGAGAGAGAGAGGGGGGGGGGGAGGAGGCAAAGAGGCTGAAACATTCGGCGAAATGGGACGTCTACTGATGATCGGAAGCCCCCTGTCGTGCTTACTCTGCAGCGGAGTTTTTACCACTGTATTATAATGTGTGGTACACAGATTTGGTCGGTCTCCTTGGCGAACGGTTTAACGACTTTCTCCGTAATCCCGTATATCCATGTGGGAGAACACCAAGCGTGTCCATGGGACATATTTTTCTCTCCTCCCATCCCACGGTAATTTATGCCTGTCCCATCCCAACCCATGGGATTCTTATTGGAATAACATCCCCATGGCCAAGCCTGGGGAACACAGCTGCGCGGGATTCGGTAGCGGATCGCTTCGCGTTAGTTACTTACGGGGGTATGTGAGCCGGTCGCTCAGAAAGCAATGGCAAACTTCTGAGCGTAATCTTGCCATAAAATACCGGTGTCGACAGCGACAAATCCTGTAAATCGGATATGCGAAAAAAAAACCAAAAAACCGCAAGACTTTTAACTGCGATGTTACAGCGATTAATGAGCCAACAAAGTGGTTTACTGAAATATCTGACACACAGACTGCGATGTTACAGCGATTAATGAGCCAACAAAGTGGTTTACTGGAATATCTGACACACAGACTTTAATAGCGATGTCACTGTGGCGAAATTATAAACGAAACGCAGTACTTACATGTTTGTCTACTTACCTACGCAGTCAAAGGAACGGACCTGATCAATGATTCTGAATGTACAGTAAATCTCCCTCCCCCCTCTCCGACTAACCTCTCGCTTTACGATCACGCAACAGTGTGTATTCTCCGCAACAGTGTGTATTCTACATTGAGGAAAAGATTCCTTTACGGGTCATTATTGAAATCCATATTTATGTAGATGTTTAGTCTTCTCTTGTCTTTGCTGGGGAAGCTTTCGCAGTCCAACATCCTCTCGGTGACTTATGATCGTGTTCTTGTGAAGGTAATAATTTCCCACTTCTGGTTTCTCCACTTATTCAACGGAGTCCTACAGCTTTAACCCACTTTAGTGTTTACATCTGCACGGGAGAGGGGGGGGGGGCATTTTATGTGCCTTATAGGTGGAGCAATCAGGAAGAGAACGGTGAGGGGTGTTGTCACCCAAACTAAACTACCAGATGCATGGTGGCCACTTGCAGCATGTTGGGTAATTCATCTTTTAATTCACCGCAATCAAACCGCGTAGTTATATTTAGCACAGACCTAGATCTGGTGGGATAGTTGATTTTCAGAACAGGGATATCGGGATCCACTTCGTGGTCGGTGGACAAGTGTGTTTGCAGCAAGATGTACCCCAAAACCGCGTGTCATTGTCAGATGGGTCATACACAAGATAAGACGAGTAGTATAAGATATGGATATACACTTCTCCACGCCCAGAAACATTTATTGCATCCATCGATCGGCCTAGTAGTCCACCACACACTCAACCGGAAGTATATCAACACACCCCTACACCCACCATGATGTCACGGGATTTCTCGGGATTCCCTTATTTGCAGTGAATTAAAAATTAAGTACCGTATTTTGCACCTCTAATGGCGAGTACCTGGAGGATCTCCACAAGGACTGAGAAAATCACCAGCCCCAATGGTACCATCATATGTTCCCCCAGTGTCACACTCAGTTATCGCAACTCTTTAGGTCAGAGATCACCGTGGCAGACTTCGGCGTGATGTATACAAGAGTTACATCCCCCAAACAGTCACTACCAACGTCACTGAGGCTGTTTGAACGAGGTGGAAAGTAATTTTCCTCTCTACAGTTCGGATTGAAAATCACTCAGTAAATGCGTGTTCAGAAAGGTGAGATGGGCCGGATTCGAAGACGGCGAAGTCTCTGAGGTGGTCAAGACTGATAAAAATCAGGTGTATTTTTGTGCCAGGAAATGAGAGTGTAAGAGGAAACGAGCAAGCTGAAAGGTTTGCAGGCTGGGTTACTGTGGAAAGGGAATGAGCAATGGATCTGGAGTGATATACTGAATGCCACCAAAGAGGCAATTAAATTCACCAGGAGACAATTGCGAATAAACAATCTTGACCAGACTGCGAGACCATCAAGTGAAAAGGGATGAAGCTAGGCAGGAGTGCCAACGAAGAATAGTCAACTAACACAGAAGTGGCGTCGTTGACCACTACACACTGAAGGAGATACTTGCTGAGAAGATCAAAGCACTTATGGACTGAATGGTTCAATGCACAGGGAGGATAATTTCACGACCAACTAACTTCTCCTAGACAGATTTAATGCCACTTAAGGGACGTCTCTACCAGTGTCTTGCTTTACTAACAATTATGCCTTGTCCATCGTGAAGAGGGAGTAGAAAATAAGGCTCAGAACCCTTCTTGTGGGAGAGGACAGACACAGACTGTGTACATTGCTTGGGCACAGTGAGATCCCACAGAAGATCATTAACTTCAAGGCAACAGATAAAGATATGAAACGCAATGGAGTCATGAAATTCAGAGTCCTTAATGAGGGAGAAATAACACAAACATGTCAAAATAAGAACAGGAATGCGATCAGGATGTCTTATGTCATTTTTAGTTTTATTGACAATAGACTGGATTATGAATCAGAAATGAAATGGACTTTGATAGAACAGCCTGATGACAGACATTACTACCTTACTGTCCGACACATGAAATCATATTGAAGATAAAAACACCTGATGGTAGGTCAGAACAATTAGGTCTAAAATTTCACAGGGGACAGATAAAGATAATGAGAATAAATCAAGCAAGTGATAACCCAATCTCCCGCTGCAAAACCTTACTTGAATAGATGGAATCATACACCTATTTAGGTAGCAATGTAGACAAAGATGCAAGAATAGATAGAGATGTTGAATACAACAAAAGGCAAGAGGAGCTTTTCATAGCACTAGGACATTTGTGAAGTCAAACTGTCATTTACTGCCAATATAGTACCTTGCAGTTTATGGCAGAGGGGTCTTTGAGCCTGAGGAATTAAGGCCGCCTGGCTAGTGCAGTCGCCACAAACTGTGCATGTGAGGATTTTCTTTTTGCCCCCGAAAGAAAAAAAAACCCACACCTTACTGAGGGATCGAACCCTGGTCTCCCAAATGAGAGTCCGGCATTCTAGCCACTTTGCCAGCCGCTCCTCTTGTGAAGTCAAAAGAAATTAAATCTAGCAGAAAACTGAGAATATTTAACTTCAAATCCTGGTTAGCGGAGTAGGGGGTATCCCCTATCAAAGGAGGCTTGGGCAAGGTGAAATACCGTTTAGGCCCCCCCCCCCCCCCCCCCCCCCCCCCCCCCCCCCCCCCCCCCCCCCCCCCCCCCAGTTATGTGAAGCCATGGAAGCAGGTGGTGTATGGAGTGTGAGAGCAGTTGACAGATTGTTGGTTATGGTCTGCACTTTCCTGCAATAGGCAGATGACCTCATCAGTACAGACAATGGCTATGGGTGCCGACTAGTACAGTCACTGTTCAGAGGGAAAGGAACGGCAAACTATCTTCTGCAAAACTTGCCAAGAAACCCTAGCAACCCTGGCGGTTGTTAAGGGAGTGAAGTTCTGCAAGGGGCATGCTACTAAATGAATGAACATCAACTCCCTACTGCTGCATGGATCAGAAACAGGAAGAGTGACTAAATCCAGTCTGTTGTCCGTAAAGTCACCTTCATCTTCGTCCCAGGACATGCAGGAGTCGAGGGAAATGAACGAGCTGATAAACTGGCTGGCTCTGCACCCCCTGTAGATGGCCAGCCCATGGATCGTGCCGATGTTATTAACGTCCTTAGAGATATGGCGAGAACAGAGGACTTTGACGTCACTGTCCAGGATGAAAGATGTGGGAGTAAGAATCGGCAAGGCCAGACGTGAGAGGTACATCGGGAAAACGAGGTGCCTTGTCAACCAACGCAGAACTGGCACTATTAGCCACCGGAGTCTGATGCATATGCTGGGGGGAGGGGGGGGGGGGAAGGGAGGATCTGAGCACCTATGGACCTGTTCGGAGTGAAATGAAGATACCCCAACTGATAACTGATAACTTTCTGGTGTTTGCACAGAATAGTAGAAAAATTAAAAAATTACTAAAGCAGAGCTTATACAGGGTGTTTGTAAAGTCTCACTAAACTTTGTATATAAAACAAATTTGAAAAATGAAGTACATGATGTCATCAAAAAATATGCTCCAGTCCACAGCAAGGCAATATGCATCGAAAGGCTGTCATCTGCTGGAGTAATTCTTTGCACTCTAAACAGAATGGTGTTATCAACGGAAGAAAGAATGTTTTGGGTAAACAAGTACTTTAAATGGCAGTCGATACACACAGATGGTTATTCAAAGATTTATAGCAAAATTTCCTGATAAGCCACTCCTTCTCATTGCATTAAGGTTAGAAATTTGTTCAATAAGTTTCTTGCTAGGGAAATGTGGAAGATGCTCCACGATCTGGTAGGCCTTCTGTATATGAAGAAAAATGTCTAGATTCCAAGACAGAATCCTGAAAAGCCCAAGCATGTCCTTCTGGAAAATGTTGCAACAAGTGAACATATCAGCGAGCACAGTCCACACAATTTTTATACAGCGATTAAATTTTCATCTATACAGGATTTCTGTTGTGTCTGAACTAAAAGAGTATGACAATCATTCCAGAGTCAACTACTCCACATGGTTTCAAGCATTTTTAGCTAAACAAGATGAGTCAATTCTCAATGTAACATTCTTCTCTGATGAAGCATGTTCATCTATTTGTATACGTTAATAGACAAAATAATCATATTTAGAACACTTTTAATGCCAATGCATTTTATGAAGTGCCTCCACAAGATGAGAAGATTGGTGTGCCTTCAGTAGAAAACGTTTTATTGGACCAATTTTCTTCAACAACACAATAAATGCAGATCAGTATCGTACTAACATTATGAGCCTTTTTTCTTTAAGAACAGCTGAAAGAACGTGAAATTGAAGAAGTGTGATTCCAGCAAGATAGTGCAATGGCACACACAGCTAGAGTATCACTGTATTGTTTGGAAGAAATTTTTGCGAATCTTATATCATGTGGAATTTGGCCTGCTCATTCTCCAGATCTAACTACATTAGATTATTATCTATGGGGTCTCTTGAGAGGAAATGTTAAAAAAAAATAATGTACACACAACTGAGGACTGGAAAGAAGCAATCAGAATTACCATTGCAGAAACATTGAGGTATTTGACGTGTAGTCATGTCTTGAAGTCCATGGTGGATATTTCCAACACCTGTTATAATTAATACTATGAATATTAGTAACTAATTTAATTAATTTTTTAGCACATTTCTTGATGACATCATGTACTTCATTTTTCAATTGTGTTGTCCATACAAAGTGTAGTGAGATTGTAAAGAACTAAACAACTCTCAGAAAATCAAGAGATGAGAAAAAGATTCTGGTGCTGGATAGGACACTATTTGAGAAAACCTGTTATTGATTATGTGGTTGTTTCGGGATTTGAAATTTAAATATTGAGCACAACCCACTACTGGCAACACCGATCGCATTCTGTTATGAACCTAAGGCCTATCCACGTCAATATGGAAGCACTATACTCGAGTTTCGCCCTCATTTGAGCTCGTCAGTAGTGCATATCCCTGACCGGATCCGAAAACAGTCCCGGATCACGCGTGTGAAGCGGGTGTGTAACCACGCGGCACACTACTGGACACACCAAATTATCACAACAGAACATCACAATGCTACCCATCGTAGGCTATGCTCAAGATTGCCCAATCGCCGCGACCGACGTCCGTCAATCGATGGGACCCGAACGATCAGGACTTCTCACTGGCAAGGAACACCAGGCCTCCTAAATCCAGTGAGCAATAATCAATTGATTATGTGGTTGTTTCGGGATTTGAAATTTAAATATTGAGCACAACCCACTACTGGCAATTGACGTCAATTGACGGACGTCGGTCGCGGCGATTGGGCAATCTTGAGCATAGCCTACGATGGGTAGCGTTGTGATGTTCTGTTGTGATAATTTGGTGTGTGCCGCGTGGTTACACACCCGCTTCACACGCGTGATCCGGGACTGTTTCCGGATCCGGTCAGGGATATGCACTACTGATGAGCTCAAATGAGGGCGAAACTCGAGTATAGTGCTTCCATATTGACGTGGATAGGCCTTAGGTTCATAACAGAATGCGATCGGTGTTGCCAGTAGTGGGTTGTGCTCAATATTTAAATTTCAAATCCCGAAACAACCACATAATCAATTGATTATTGCTCACTGGATTTAGGAGGCCTGGTGTTCCTTGCCAGTGAGAAGTCCTGATCGTTCGGGTCCCATCGATTGACGGACGTCGGTCGCGGCGATTGGGCAATCTTGAGCATAGCCTACGATGGGTAGCGTTGTGATGTTCTGTTGTGATAATTTGGTGTGTCCAGTGTGTGCCGCGTGGTTACACACCCGCTTCACACGCGTGATCCGGGACTGTTTCCGGATCCGGTCAGGGATATGCACTACTGACGAGCTCAAATGAGGGCGAAACTCGAGTATAGTGCTTCCATATTGACGTGGATAGGCCTTAGGTTCATAACAGAATGCGATCGGTGTTGCCAGTAGTGGGTTGTGCTCAATATTTAAATTTCAAATCCCGAAACAACCACATAATCAATTGATTATTGCTCACTGGATTTAGGAGGCCTGGTGTTCCTTGCCAGTGAGAAGTCCTGATCGTTCGGGTCCCATCGATTGACGGACGTCGGTCGCGGCGATTGGGCAATCTTGAGCATAGCCTACGATGGGTAGCGTTGTGATGTTCTGTTGTGATAATTTGGTGTGTCCAGTGTGTGCCGCGTGGTTACACACCCGCTTCACACGCGTGATCCGGGACTGTTTCCGGATCCGGTCAGGGATATGCACTACTGACGAGCTCAAATGAGGGCGAAACTCGAGTATAGTGCTTCCATATTGACGTGGATAGGCCTTAGGTTCATACCAGAATGCGATCGGTGTTGCCAGTAGTGGGTTGTGCTCAATATTTAAATTTCAAATCCCGAAACAACCACATAATCAATTGATTATTGCTCACTGGATTTAGGAGGCCTGGTGTTCCTTGCCAGTGAGAAGTCCTGATCGTTCGGGTCCCATCGATTGACGGACGTCGGTCGCGGCGATTGGGCAATCTTGAGCATAGCCTACGATGGGTAGCGTTGTGATGTTCTGTTGTGATAATTTGGTGTGTGTGTCCAGTGTGTGCCGCGTGGTTACACACCCGCTTCACACGCGTGATCCGGGACTGTTTCCGGATCCGGTCAGGGATATGCACTACTGACGAGCTCAAATGAGGGCGAAACTCGAGTATAGTGCTTCCATATTGACGTGGATAGGCCTTAGGTTCATAACAGAATGCGATCGGTGTTGCCAGTAGTGGGTTGTGCTCAATATTTAAAACCTGTTATGGCGATGTGAGGCAGAAAAAATTAAATTCTAATATTATTTAATTTCTATGTGGTGATATGGTATAAGGTTTCATACCGAAGACTGCTGATAGATAAAATACTGTCACCCGGGAAGGTTAACCCGGTCAACAAATGCCTGCAGAAGTCGGATGTGTCGGCCTAACGGCGCAAGAACGCAGCTCTGCTGTAAACAGGCACAACGCAGTCATATTCGAAAAAAAATCCGGATGAACGCAGAAGAAAAAGACGAAATACTGTCAAATTGACTTCGCACTTAATGGCTGCCATGGAAACCAAGATAAACATCAGCCATATTGGATTTCTTAAGGGAGATCTAAAATGGTCATTTTTATTTTATGTGCAGGCTCAATTGTTTGGTATATACGTACATAAATAGACCCTTCACAATTTTGACATAAATTTTAATGATATCTCTTGGCATTTTCCCCCTTCATAATTAAAAAAATTTAACATGACAACTGTTGTGGGTTTTTGACTGCTGTACAAAAACTAAATCTTAATTTAAAAAAATGTTCTGTACATAATGTAAGTAATACAATGAAGAATAAGTGTACATAATTTCATTATAATTTGACAAATTGATATGTGGTTGTTTCGGGATTTGAAATTTAAATATTGAGCACAACCCACTACTCAATGCTCAAGATTGCCCAATCGCCGCGACCGACGTCCGTCAACCGATGGGACCCGAACGATCAGGACTTCTCACTGGCAAGGAACACCAGGCCTCCTAAATCTTGAGCATAGCCTACGATGGGTAGCGTTGTGATGTTCTGTTGTGATAATTTGGTGTGTCCAGTGTGTGCCGCGTGGTTACACACCCGCTTCACACGTGTGATCCGGGACTGTTTCCGGATCCGGTCAGGGATATGCACTACTGACGAGCTCAAATGAGGGCGAAACTCGAGTATAGTGCTTCCATATTGACGTGGATAGGCCTTAGGTTCATACCAGAATGCGATCGGCGTTGCCAGTAGTGGGTTGTGCTCAATATTTAAATTTGACAAATAATTGTTGAAAAAATTTATCAAGCACAAAAAAACTGGTGAAATGAGAAAAAAACCAATTAATTTTCATCTTCTTCTTCTTCAGCATTCTGAGCCATTGAGGTTCTTTGCTGCAGATACAAGCCATCTCCATTCGCCTCTCTGGTTGACCTTCTCTTGCTAGTCGCTGATTCCAAGTGCTTGTAGGTCTGTATGTATATTATCTCTCCACCGTCTTCTTGGTCTACCTCGGGATCTACGGTCATTTATTTCCTGAGTGTAAGCGAGTTTTGTTTCCCTATTATCTTCCATTCTTTCTATATGCCCCAGCCATTGCAGTCTATTAGCCTTCATGATACCAGTGATTAGCGGGGACTTAAACAGATCATAAATGTCTTTGTTGCTTCTTCTTTTCCACTCTCAACTTTGTGTATCCCTAATGGGCCCAAAGATGCGTTGTAGAATTAAACTTTGTTAAGGTTTGTAACAAGGCTTTGTCTCCTTTAGTTGTACTCCAGGTTTCAGAGCCATACAGCACAACTGGTCTAATCAGTGTTTTGTATATTGTGATCTTGGTGTTACGAGATAGCGCATTTGATTTTAGCAGATGTTGTAGTGCATAGTAAATCTTATTTCCAGAGTTGATTCTAGCTTGTATTTCTTCCCTTATTATGTTGGAGCAGTTGAAGATATTTTTCTGCATTACCAGGTATTTGTATGTTTATTTACCCAGGCATTTGTATGTTTCCGTTCTTTTAATGGTCATATTATAAATTTGTATGCAGCCAGAGTTTTTAGCCGTTCCTTCTCTTGAAATTAACATATATTCTGTCTTATCTTGGTTGATAACCAGCCCCATTTGTTGAGCTTTTTCCTCTAAGTGAGTCAATATTTCCAATGTATTTTGTTCATTTTCCCCTATAATATCTATATCATCTGCATAACCAAGCAGTTTGGATGTTCCTCCAATAACACATTCCAATTATTTTCATGTTTTTAAAAAATACTAATAAAGTTATCTTAATGCTAAAACAAGTTATTTTACACAGGAAAACAGTTTCTAACAGTATGTGACAATTAGAACAATTCTGCTGCATATGCAGGACCTCCCTTCAGGGCATGCAGCTCCCCTTGTCTCTTCAGTTTGGCCGCCTGTACACTGTCATGTCTATTAGTTTGCTTGACCTTCACGCTATTTCTAACTCTCTTCTGCATCCTAGATGCTCCTAGTCTCTTCATATGCAGGCCTGTAGAAAATGCAACAAACTGGGCAGTGTCTTGGGCAGCAGCAGTTCCAAAGTTGAACTCTCTTGCAGCAGTTACAACTGCAAACTAAACGCGCTTGCGTGAAGCAAATTTGTCTTTAGTATAACAAAGCCCAGATCAAGATGTGTAAACAACCATTTGAATTCTGAGTTTCCCCTGACACACATCTACTAAGTAGTTTAGTGTCAGACAGCCTGTCATAAATTAGCAAAAGATATTTCCCAAGCTTGTCATAGTTGAGTCATGTCAGTAACATCTTGTCATTAGAAAGTATCTCCAGACGTTCTAACTGAATATAGTTTATTCGCTTTGTTGTGAAACGTTTTGTGATGAAGACTTTGCAGGTTCATATTTTCACAAAAAATATTGAATGTTGCCCATTTCACAAACTAATGCAGAATATACAACCTGCTTGTTGATAGCAAAAGATCATTCCCCATCATTACTTCTTGCAGCAAGGTTATCTTCCACAAACTACTACTTCACAACAAGAGCAGTAAACCTCTGCACGCACAGCTAATCCTTTGGCTTTCTTGCTGTCAGTTTTAAAAATAAGACTAGTATTTTTACATACTGGACAACATAACGTTTTGTGATTTCATTCATTTCTGAACAATCAACTACTACTCTGTGTTCCAGGTTTTGGTATACATTGTCATCAACGACTTGCTGCTAGAGGAGGTCATATATTCATACACATTTCTTTTAAATTGGCTTCGGGTTTATTCTGCAATAAAAGAGTCACTTCCACAACTTTGAGAAGAACATGATGGTAGTACTCTGAATTGAATCATTCAGATTCACTGTAAAAAAAAACTTGGAGACGGCATGCACTGTTATAGCTGGGCTGCATTAGAATTTTCTGTAATGTTTATGCCATCCTGGTTGGCTTTTCAGTGCTTACGAGCATTTGCTAGTTACTGACTGCGTGACTTCTTACGTTGAGATGATTGGATGTTAAATTTATTGGAACGAGGCATTTTTCAATTCGGCATGTCAATCAGTTGCCAAGCGTAAACATAATAAAACAACCATCTTAGAAAAAAAACTGGATACCCACATGATCAGTTTCAGCCAACGGGAATCGTGCATCGCTTACGGTAAGGTGTAGTGTTCCATATAAACAATATAAAATAACACAAAGTAATGCAGCTTTACATAACAGAATTACGACACATACAGGACGTTGCAGCGACTAGCCTTCATCAGCAAACAAATACATACACAAAACATAGTCACAGAGAAGACCCTCCGGTGACTACATTAAGGCATGACGACGGGATGAGAAGAATAAAAAGATGAAAAAATGAAAGCAATGAAGAGAAAATGAAAATTTGAAAGAAATGTTCTTACTTACCTCAGAATCCTGAGCTGTGTATTGCCACAAATATCACCGTTATCTTCTTTTATACCCAGCCGAGGGAGTGGGATGATGTCCGGGTGGTGAGTGTAACGGTTCAGTGAGCATCCTAGGTGCAAGACGGGGGAACATTGGTCACCGATAAGAAAGAAATCCTCCAACGCTGGGCAGAGCATTTCAGCAAAATCTTAAATGCAACTTCCTTCTTCGATGATGAAACCATCAACTGCCTTCCTCAAGTTCCCACCAATGAGACACTTGATGACCTGCCAACCATAGTGGAAATAAACAAAGCCATCCAGCAACTCTCCAGCGGCAAGGCACCTGGTCCTGACTCCATCCCAGCAGAGATATACAAGGCAGGTGGGCCGGTCCTAACAGAGCAGCTTCACCAAGTCTTCACAAACATATGGATGAACGAGACCATGCCACAAGATTTTAAGGACGCGTCAATAGTCCACCTTTACAAACGTAAAGGAAACCGCCAATCCTGTGACAACCACCGAGGCATCTCCTTGCTTTCAATTGCAGGGAAGATACTCGCCAGAATTCTTCTCAATCGCCTCACAGCCCATCTCGATCAAGGTCTTCTTCCTGAGAGTCAATGTGGCTTCAGAAAAGAACGTGGAACTGTTGACATGATTTTCGCTGCAAGGCAGCTGCAAGAGAAATGTCAGGAACAGAACTGCGAAATGTTCTCCACTTTCATTGACCTTACCAAGGCTTTTGATACAGTCAGCAGAGAAGGACTGTGGAAGATTATGGCAAAATATGGCTGTCCACGAAAGTTTGTCCAAATAGTGCGGCTATTTCATGACGGCATGCAGGCAAGAGTACAGGAAAATGGTGAACTGTCTGAACCCTTTCCTGTCACCAATGGAGTGAAGCAAGGATGTGTCCTGGCACCAACACTGTTCAGCCTCATGTTTTCAGCCATGTTGATGAATGCCTTCGAGAACGACGACATTGGAATAGACATCAACTACCGTATGGATGGAAAGTTATTCAATCTCAAAAGGCTGAAAGCTAAAACCAAAATTAACAGCGGCACCGTCAGAGAGCTCCCGTTTGCTGATGATTGCGCTCTATACGCCAACTCAGAGGCGGACATGCAACATAATGTTTCAGCTTTTTCACATGCCTGTGCCAACTTTGGGCTCAATATCAACTTGGAGAAGACTGTAGTTATGTACCAGCCAGCTCCAGGGAATAATCACACTGTGCCGAATATCAAAGTGAATGATCATAGACTAAGTGTTGTGGACAAATTCACCTATCTTGGCAGCACCGTGTCACAAGCTGCCACAATCGATGACGAAGTGAATGCAAGAATCTCCAAGGCCAGTGCAGCCTTTGGCAGACTGTACAAGAATGTATGGGACAGAACTGGAATAAGCCTGCAAACAAAGCTAAAAGTCTACAAAGCAGTTGTATTATCCACACTGCTATATGCTTGTGAAACCTGGACTGTTTATCAGCGACACGCTAGGAAATTAAACCACTTCCACACAGTCTGCATAAGGAAGCTCCTGAAGATTAAATGGCAAGACAAGATTCCAGACACTGAAGTCCTAGAAAGAGCATCCATGCCCAGTATCCACACTCTACTGATGAAGAATCAGATTCGCTGGGCTGGTCACTTGACTCGCATGCCAGATCACAGGCTCCCTAAACAAATTTTCTACAGCGAACTGCGTTGTGGTAAACGCTCCCAAGGTGGCCAGAGGAAACGTTTTAAAGACACTCTGAAAATTTCACTGAATGCTTTTGGAATTCATCATGACACCTGGGAGGCTGCAGCCAGAGACCGAAATTCGTGGCGTGCATCATTGCACAAAGGTGCAGTCATATGTGAGGCAACCAGGACTGCAAGAGCTGTGAAGAAAAGGCAGGACAGAAAAATCACTGCAGGAAATCCTCCTCCAGAGACGTCAAGCATTCTTTGCCCACATTGTCAAAGAACATTTCGAGCCAAAATAGGCCTTATCAGCCATCTTAGAACCCACGGCTCGACACCTTCAACCCCACTGGATGAAATGAATGGTCATCATCATTCTTGATGGACAAACAACAGGTGCAAGAGTGGAAGTGGTACATGAGCAGAAAAGGGGAGGAGAGGGAGGGGGGGGGGGGGGGGGGAGAGAGGAAGGTTAGGTCGGGAAACTAGAAGACAATAGAAGATGTTCGTGATGGTTATCTGAGAATGGAACGGGAGTCCCAGTGGAATAATACTTACAAAAGCATGAGATGGGTGCCATGTGAATGGTTGGTCCTTTAGTGGCACGGACTATTAGAAAGCAAAGAAGTGTGCACCCAACTATGATGGTGATACTCATATTGTGCGCTCCTTTATGTTGTTATGAGGCGAGTCCTAAAGTCTGGGGATTGATATGTGTGCACACATACATACTCAGAGGAGAGAGAGAGAGAAGAGAAGAGACGAGAGGAGAGGGGGGGGTGGGGTTTAGTATAGTTCCTGTGATACCTAAACTCTGGGGACTGATATGTGTGCGCATATACATACAGACAGAGAGAGAGAGAGAGAGAGAGAGAGAGAGAGAGAGAGAGAGAGAGAGAGAGAGAGAGAGAGAGAGAGAGAGAGAGAGAGAGAGAGAGAGAGAGGGAGAGAGAGAGAGAGGAATTAGTATAGTTCCTGTGATATGCCAAATGGGGTATACAGAGTAGAACAGTCTACAAATATGAGGCTTCACTCATACTGTGCTCTCTCTCTCTCTCATATATACCATGCACATGTGTATGTATACTACTGTATGAATCTTTGTTGATGAGTGTAGATGTATGTATGCGCACACATATCAGTCCAACCAGACTTTAGGACTCGCCTCATAACAACAAAAAAGAGCAAGCAATATGAGTTTTGTTAGTATCACCACCATACTTGGGTGCACACTGCATTGCTCTCTAATATTCGTCCACTAGGGCCAACCCATTCACTGGCACCCACTCATGCTTTTGTAAGTATATCCACTGGTACTCTCCAGTTTTCATTCTCAGATAACCATCACATCTCTGTTGCTTCTAGTTTCCTGACTTACCTTCCTGCCTCCTCCTCCCCCTCCTTCTGTTCATGTACCACTTCCATTTATGCACCTGGGATGCTCACTGAACCGATACACCCACCACCCCGACATCATCCCACTCCCCACGCTGTGTATAAAAGAAGAAAATAGTGACATTCATGGCAATACATAGCTCAGAATTCTGAGGTAAGTAGGAACATCTCTTTCAAATTTTCATTTTCTCTTCATTACTTTCATCTGTTTATTCTTCTCACCCAGTCGTCACGCCTTAATGTAGTCACCGAAGGGTCTTCTCCGTGACTATATGTTGTGGTTTGTGTATGTATTTGTTTGCTGATGAAGGCTAGTCACCGCAATGTCCTGTATGTGTCGTAATTCTGTTATGTAAAGCTGCATTACTTTGTGTTATTTTATATTGTTTACATTTCCACAGCTTTACTGCAGTTCCACCAAATTTTATTCATATGTTTACAGTGTTCCATATATGGAAAGGG
>JACEFZ010025999.1:15000-20677 GCA_014155875.1 Cepaea nemoralis | reverse complement strand
TCGGGGACAACTGATGATCAAAAAAAACCATGGATCATAAAACAAAATACTGCTCCCAAATCAAACATTAACAATGAGGGGGTTCCCTGAAATGAAGAGCCCTTTTGGGGAAACATGGGCCCAAAGCCCTTAGGATACCCCAAAGGAACTACAAATCCCACACCCCTAAGCGGGTTAAACGTGAAAATTCACAAAGCGAGATCCCTTTAAAACAAAAGATGTTTCATTTTCACATGTGAATTTTGACACAAAAAAGGAAAAGATACTTTACAAGGAAGACTTTTTTAAAAATAAATATGATTTTATGAAAAACCAGAAACATGCATTTAGACACCACAAAAAACCCAGGAGTGCTCGACATACCCTTTAGCCCACTCCTGAAAACATAAAAAAAAAACAACACCTGATTATCTGTTTTTTTCCCGAAAAAATCATACCCGGGTAATAAAATGTCTCCCGTGAGTACTCAATTTCTATTTTTTCCACTTTTTTCATTCTTCAATCGTTAATTGCAAGAACCCCCTTTTTCTGCATCAATTCACCCACTTTTACCACCCCTCCCCTGTTTTTGCCATTTCCCTATCAAAAAATTTAAACACTTGTGTGTTGTAAAAACTGACCCCCTTCTCCCTACAGTATTCTCAGCCTTTTTCTGGGCTTTCCATTTAGCCCAAGTAAAAACTCCGGGGAACCCAAAACATCTTTTCCCCTAAAGGGAAATGGTTGAATAAAAGCTGCATATCATAATAATATCAACATAACAAAAATACAGTTACCACATTTTCTATTATTATTACAAACTAAATCAATCAGTGCTGTCTAAAGCCCCAAACCCCATTTTGTGTACATTATTTGTTTGGGTGGACGCAGAGTCCAGTTATCCTCCCCTTTTCCCCCATTCCTTTTTGTGGAAAAACGGTTTGTCTTCCCTTATAACGTTCCATGCCCTAAAAATAGCTACATTTAATCTTTTTACTAGGTATTACGGAGCACTATACTATACATTTTTTCCCTGATATGCCCAAACACCCTATTTTTTTTTAGATAAAAACTCGTCACAATGATCCCACTAACAAACTGATATACCCTTTTTGCATAAAAACCCCCTTTCCGCGTTTTTCTTAGAGGTGATGCAAAAACCCAATTTTGCAAAATAAAAAAATGCTTTTTTCATGTGATCAAACTTGGTGAATCATATTGGGCCCGCAACATTTAGTATTCAAAATCATGCAGTTTTTCATTAACCTAAATATCTTGGGGGGGGCCCCACTTTTTAAAACCCATAGCAATAATTTTTTTCTTTTCTCCTTTATTACAAAAGAACCCTGGCTTTGCAAACCCTGTCCATTTTGACATTAACACATAAATTTTCCAGAACAATTTAGTAAAATACTTTCCTGCTGCTAACAAACTGGGAAATTGTATTTTTTAATGATTTTTTCCCCCCCACCCCCCACTATTAAATTTGGGGTATTCATTTCACTAGGGAAACCCTCAGTTTTAAAAATCTGATGGGGGATGTCTTGAAAAGATTAGAACCCCAAAAAATTGCCTTTGGGCAAAGGTAGCCTTTTGAAGATGAAAACACAAAAAGCCAAAAAAAAAGATAAAAAGGGAAACGAAAAAAAGAGTGTTAAAAAGTGTTTACATAGAACCTATATTTTTGTATGGAGTGAAGCGGGGGAATTTTAGCATTTCAAGTTTTAAAAAACAGCTGGGGTTTTGGGAAAATTTGGGTTTCTGGGGAAAATGCAAAAAAATACCACGGACAGAGAAAAAAACCAATGAAAAAAGCCCCTTTTCAAAAAAACAAATGAAGATCGAAAAAATGATTAGATCATTAGACTAGACAATAAACCCATTTTTTGGGGGGGCATTTTTTTGGGGAAAAAAATGACTTTGGAGAACTTGGTGACAATGTCAAGATCAAAAGGGGAAAGAGCCCAAAGGGGGAAAAACCGAGAAGTAAATACCGGGGAATGGCTTGACCACTTTGGATGGTCGATAGGGGAAAAGGAGTTTGATCCACGATTTCCTAGTGAGCGAGTGAGTGGCAAAAACATAACCCCCCCTCGCGATGGGGAATGGCAAAATGATGGATAGATTTTTTTTCCCAAAAATTTAAATTACAAAAAACATTAGCCCGTGGGGCCGGGCTTTGGTTGGAAATGAAAAGGACACCACGTGGTCTAGCAAAAATTTCGGTTTTTAGTGCTAATTGTTTACGACTTTAAATTAATTTTATATCTCCCCACCTATATGCCCTGCTAGCTTGGGATATTTCTTTGGGTTTCCCTTAAAAATTTAAAGTCTAAAGGGTTACAAAGACAAGCGTACGCGTGGTGCAGACAGACTGACCAACAAACAGGTGGACCCAAAAGGCGAAGGGGTGGAATTTCGAATATAATATATATTTTAATATATATATATTATATTATATATATATATATATATATATATATAATATATATATAAAAATTATATATATATATAAAATATATATATAATCAACGCCCATCGTACTTGTCTTTTCGCACTGCGAGCGCTATCAAGAAAAGAACCCTGTTTACAGGAAAAAGGGCCCTTTAAAAGTCCAACAACAAAAAAACACGCGGAAACCCCAAAAATGTGCGGGCGTGGGACTGACAACAAGAAAAAAGAATGGGGAGACCTCCCTGCTAGCTGCACCAAAGAGCCGAAACTAGAGCTATTACTGCAAAACTACCCACGGGGAGAAGATCGATAGCTCACCACAGACAAGAGTTTAAAACAACAGATAAAAAGGAAGAAAGGGCACCAAGCCCGGAAACCGACTCAAAAACGCCGATGGGGTTTTCAAGCGGATTCAAAATTTGGGGCTGACAGGGCGAAGAAATCCTGAAGCAGCAGAAAGAGGGGAAACTTCCCCTCCAATTTTTGAAGGCGGGGGGAAAGGCTCCTCACCTATTTCCAAAATACCTACAAAACCCTTTTCAGTGGTGACGTCGGAGGGGAGGGGAAAAACCCATCACAGTAAAACAATCAGCAAACAAAAACAACAGCAGAGAGAAATTTATCCAAAATCAATTTAATGTTCCAGATGCCAGTTGGCCGGGCCCCAGCAGAGCAACATGCCGCGTAAGACGGGAAAACTCTCGAAAGCTTTCGCCGAAACAAACCCCGCCTTCAATGAATTTGGGTGGCCAAGCTGGGCACGGAATTCAGAGAAAACCCAAAAACAAAAAAAAAGTGCGCCAACTGCCTGGGAAAAAAAGGGGGCAAGATATTTTGGGTTTTTTTCCTACCTCCCAAAAACACAAGGGCTAAATTAAAGGGGCGCCAAAAACCCCCAAGAAAAACCCTATAAAAGGGAAACAATGCGGCGGTGCAAGGGCAAACCACGGGATCTCGCAAGATGAAAAAGCCCAACTACCGGGCCCGATCGGGCGGGGTTAAAGAAAAAAATCAAGGCCCGCTGACACAAAACCCGCGCGAAAACCCAGAATCTCTGGCGGGGTCCCCCGCAAAACTCAAGCGAGAATGGAGCAATGACGCGTTGAAGCAGGAAAACGAAGAAATGCACCACCATAAAAGCTGAGAGAGAGAGAGCGGCAAAAAGTGAAATAAAATCAACTCAAAAAACCAACAGAACCCATGAAAGGACCACAGGGGAAGCCGCAAGAAACCCAACAAAAAACCGACCCGGAACCGAAAGAAAAACCCTGCAGCCGAACCACGACGCCCGAAAAAACCCGCCAGACAGCCGAAGAAAGACACGGAGAAACCTTTCGAGGGCCATGAAGGGGTTTACAAAAAGGGAACCCACTCCGGAGGAAATAGAGGATTACATAGAAGAAGAAAAAAGGGGGGGCAAGGCAAGGAAACCCCGGCCCGAGGAATACATGAGGAGACGGAAAACCCAAAAGGGAAAAAGGTGAAGAAACTCAAGGGGAAACCCTAGAAAAAACCCGGATTATAATCTCTGACTATGATACCCGCATTGAGTACTATATCGATGACAGAGAGAAACGGGCCCCTGGCTGGGCAAAAGAGAAACAAACGAAAACCACAAAAGAACTTTAAAAACCCAAAGTGAAAAAAAGCGGAAAAGAGGGAAAAACCGTTGAAAAGCTTTTACGGGCAATACACGAGAGGAGGAAAAATACTAAATTAAAAAATCCTTATAAAGGGCTTCAACTGTCAAGCCAGACGAGCCAGGGCCTGCCCCCAACCAAAAAAACCCACAAGACGAAACATGCGCAAAGGACAGCCGCCGACCGGGCACCCCCCCCCCCCCCACGCAGACGTCACAGAAAAAACAAACGATACATAACCATTCCCCAGACAGGACTTACTTGTAAGAACGAAAAAGACAAATGAATTAGGGTGAATTTAACCCACAAAAACCACGGGACCCCCAACAATAAACCCCCAGCTGAAAAAAGCAGGTTGAACGAAACCTGAATTTTGAATTTTTTTTATATATATAATTTATTTTATATATATTAGAAAATATATTTATATATATATATATCTATATATAATATATATATATATATATAAAATATTATAAAATATAATATAAAACTATTAAAAAAAAATGTATGGGATATATGTAGGGATGTATGAAAATTATGTTGTCCTTTATTTTTCGCGAAGGGCCCCAAACCGATTGAGATGAAATTTTCTACCGCCTTCCTTTCATTCCAGAGCTGTCAACGGGCCCTAGTTTTTTTTTTTTTCTTCCTCCTCCTCCCTCCTCCCCCTCCCAAAATACGTACGAAAATATATGATGATGATGTGATGTTTGAAAAAACCCCCCGAACCAAAACGCTGGGGGAAAGGGAAGAAAATGACGTGACTACACAGAATCGCCCCAAACGGCATCATCCATAAATTTGCCGGCCGGCGGGCGTAGGCGTTCATGGCTCTCCGTAGATCTCATTTCTTTGGTTTTTTGATCAAATCTTTCTGCTGATATTCCTCCATGGGCCCCGGCAAAATCAATTTAAAAATTCATCTTTTTATTTTAAGGAAGTTATCTACATTTGTGTAGAAAGGGGAAAAACTAGACGAGTATGAATTCGGAAAGGCGAACTCTCTCCCCCTCTCTTCTTTCCCCCCTCTAACCCCCTTCCCCCCACCCTTCTCCTCTTCCTCCTCCCTTCCCTCCCTCTTTCCCCCTCTTTTTTCCCCCCCCTTTTTTCCCCTATTTTCCCCCTTAAATTTTCCCTGAAAACCTTCCCCCTTTCCTCCCCAAATTTTTTCCCTTTTCTTTCCCCCCTTTTATCCCTTTCCTTCCGGGGCCTCCCTCCTTTCCCCCCCTGTCCTTTCCCATAAATTTTCCTCCCCTTTCCTTTTTAAAAATTTCTCCCCTTTTCCTCCTTTTAAAAAATCCCCCCCCCCCCCCTCCACCCCCCTTTTTTCCCCCTTTTCCCCCCTCCCCTTTTCCTCCCCCCCTTTTTCCCCTTCCCTCATCCCCCCTCCTCCCCCTTCCCCCTTTTCCCCCCCCTCCTCCCCCTTTCCCCTCCCCTTCCCCTTTCCCCCCTCCCCCTTCCCCCCTCCTTCCTTTTCCCCCCCTTCCCCCTCCTTTTTCCCTCCTCCCCCCCTCCCTTCCCCCTCCCCCCCTCCTTCCCCCCTCCTCCTCCCTCCTCCTCCCTTCCCTTTTCCCCTTTCTTCTCCCCCCTCCCCCCTCCTC
>JACEFZ010025999.1:0-10000 GCA_014155875.1 Cepaea nemoralis | reverse complement strand
TGATCGTTCGGGTCCCATCGATTGACGGACGTCGGTCGCGGCGATTGGGCAATCTTGAGCATAGCCTACGATGGGTAGCGTTGTGATGTTCTGTTGTGATAATTTGGTGTGTCCAGTGTGTGCCGCGTGGTTACACACCCGCTTCACACGCGTGATCCGGGACTGTTTCCGGATCCGGTCAGGGATATGCACTACTGACGAGCTCAAATGAGGGCGAAACTCGAGTATAGTGCTTCCATATTGACGTGGATAGGCCTTAGGTTCATACCAGAATGCGATCGGCGTTGCCAGTAGTGGGTTGTGCTCAATATTTAAATTTCAAATCCCGAAACAACCACATAATCAATTGATTATTGCTCACTGGATTTAGGAGGCCTGGTGTTCCTTGCCAGTGAGAAGTCCTGATCGTTCGGGTCCCATCGATTGACGGACGTCGGTCGCGGCGATTGGGCAATCTTGAGCATAGCCTACGATGGGTAGCGTTGTGATGTTCTGTTGTGATAATTTGGTGTGTCCAGTGTGTGCCGCGTGGTTACACACCCGCTTCACACTGCGTGATCCGGGACTGTTTCCGGATCCGGTCAGGGATATGCACTACTGACGAGCTCAAACTGAGGGCGAAACTCGAGTATAGTGCTTCCATATTGACGTGGATAGGCCTTAGGTTCATACCAGAATGCGATCGGCGTTGCCAGTAGTGGGTTGTGCTCAATATTTAAATTTCAAATCCCGAAACAACCACTAATCAATTGATTATTGCTCACTGGATTTAGGAGGCCTGGTGTTCCTTGCCAGTGAGAAGTCCTGATCGTTCGGGTCCCATCGATTGACGGACGTCGGTCACGGCGATTGGGCAATCTTGAGCATGGCCTACGATGGGTAGCGTTGTGATGTTCTGTTGTGATAATTTGGTGTCCAGTGTGTGCAGCGTGGTTACACACCCGCTTCACATGCGTGATCCGGGACTGTTTCCGGATCCGGTCACGGATATGCACTACTGACGAGCTCAAACGAGGGCGAAACTCGAGTATAGTGCTTCCATATTGACGTGGATAGGCCTTAGGTTCATACTAGAATACGATCAGCGTTGCCAGTAGTGGGTTGTGCTCAATATTTAAATTTCAAATCCCGAAACAACCACTTAATCAATATATATATATATATATATATATATATATATATATATATATATATATATATATATATATATATATATATATATATATATATATATATATATATATATATTAAGGGCGTTCATTTGAAACCCGTTCCAATGACTTTATTACAAACGCATGAAATAAACATTAACATCAGTGGTGGAATTAAACAAAGCATTCATTTTGAATGAATTATGCATCATGGGTTCGTCAGAAGAAGTCGCCGTAGGCATTAAGGCAGGCATCCCATCGCTTAGGTAGGCGGTGAATGCTGTCCTCAAAGCATGATTGTGGTTTCTCACTGAACCAAGTGTTTACAGCGTTCACTACGTCTGCATCTGTGTGAAATCGTTTCCCCTTGAGAGCTTTTTTAGAGGTGCGAACAAATGAAAATCACATGGTGACAAATCAGGACTATAGACTGGACGTTGCAGAATTTCCCACTTCTTCCTTGATAGTGCTTTCTGTACAATCTTTGCGACATGCGGACGAGCATTATCGTGCAACCAAATCATACCGCGAGAAAGCATGCCGGGTCGTTTATTCTTAGTAGTTTTTTGCAGCTTGTCTAGTGTTTGCAAGTAGTGGGTAGAGTTGATGTTGACACCATGTTCTTTAAAATCGGTTAACAATAGCCCTTCATGGTCAAAAATGCGCCCAGCATAACCTTACCAGCGGAAACCCGTAACTTGAATTTTTTGGCTTTTGGTGATCTAGCATGCTTCCATTGCATGCTCTCTTTTGCTGCTCGGCTCAAAGTAGTGACACCATGATTCATCGCCTGCCACTATGCGGAAGAGAAATGCATCACTCCTCACACTGTAACGCAGCAAGTGGTTCACACCTATCGCATGCGTTCCTCTTTTTGGTGGTCGGTCAACATCCGTGGTACCCACTGTCAACACACTTTCCGATATTGCAGTTTCTTACGAATGACCTTTTGAATTGTCCCAACTGACACATCAAATTCTTTCGCTAGCGAATGTATGCTTCGACAACGGTTCACCTGTACTGCTGCATTAATTTTCGCGATGGGTTTTGTGTGTGTGTGTGTGTGTGTGTGTGTGTGTGTGTGTGTGTGTGTGTGTTGCAACAATATGCGCTTGACTCGGCCGTCGAAGATATGTCGTGAACTGACGTCCTTTCCGAAACATTCGTGCCCAGTCTGTCACTGTTGTCTTCGACACACATTTGTTACTGTAACGCTGCCTGCATTCTTCGATGAATATCCTCTGGTCAATATCCTTCAAACGGAAGAAACTGAATAACCGATCTTTGAGCTTCTTTGGACCGATTTTAGATTCAACCCGGCCATTTTCTCGACGGTCAGAAACAGAACCTTATGCATCATGGGACGATAAGCACTTGCTCATTTATTCATTGGTCAGTACTTATCACATGACTATGACATGATCATGTTCAACGTAAGCAATTACGCGCAGTGCGGCACGAACGGATTTTAAATGAACGCCAATTATGTACATCACATAATTCAAGCAAGGGAGACGATCGCGTTTTGTGTGGTCATTAGCCAGTTTGAGTAAAAGACGAATAGCTATTGCTCTTTAAAGACAAACACAATTGAATAAATTGTGAAGAGGGACAGATAGGACTACAAAACACATGTTCTTAAGAGCATGCATCTTTCCCATTGGAACATATGCCTGTGAGACCTGGACACTTACTAAACAAGCTGAACAGCGCATACATGCCTTTGAATATAAATGTTATAGACGAGTTCTAAGAATATGTTGGATAAAGACAAGAACAAATCCACCCATAGTTCAAGAGCTGAATATTGAAGAAGGTTGGCTATTAAAGACGATACAACAACGAAAATTGAAATATTTTGGTCACTTGAAACGTCACGAAAGTTTGGAGAGAACAATCATTGAGGGGTATATGCTTGGGAAGAGAGGAAGAGGAAGGCCAAAGAGAAGATGGGTGCAGGATGTGGCAGATGATCTCCAGATGGGTGTACCGGACGCGGGACATCTTGCTTATGATCGAGAGATTTGCTGGAAGGTTGTTAGAGGAGCGAGGTTCTGCATAGAACCTGCTATTGAATGAATGAATGAATCTGTGATCTTACTCCCCCCGGTAGGAACTCCCCACCGGTTGAGAACCACTGGTGTAGAGGATTACAGGAGACATTATACTTAATCTCACAATGGTTTGAGGAGACCAGAAGAAATGTGAATCCTGACTCACTCTCTTTAATATAAAGATCTTTAAATTATAATGTTGGCCATAGGCATACAAGCTATTACCACAATTACCACACGCGTGATACTGGCAATGGCTGGGAACTATAGCAATAACAGGTGCATCCAATGTACTGATGATCAGTTTGCCATCTCCAACCTCAGGAACAAACACCACGTTAAAAGAACTATGACTCAGACAATACATCTCAGGTAACAATCTGTTAACAGTCTATTGTGACGTGTACATGAAAACGAAGGGGGAATAACAGTTAATCGATGTGCCTGTATTCTTCACAAGCAGACAATCAAGTTCGGGACATGCCAAACGCACTTTATCACACTAACAGCAAATGACAGTTCAATGTAGCACTTGCCACCTCTTAATGTCTGTTTCTTGACATCTGAGTTGTTACCCACACGCACACCTTCAAGACCAGGCACATACACGTAGCCACAGTGTGTGTGTGTGTGTGTGGGGAGGGGGGAGACTGCTTGTCTGTCTGTCTGTCTGTCTGTCTGTCTGTCTGTCTGTCTGTCTGTATAGACACACACGCACGTACACAAACACACGTACACATGCATTCATCCACACACACACAAACACATACATACATACATACATACATACATACATACATACATACATACATACATACATACATACATACATACATACATACATACATACATACATACATACATACATACATACATACATACATACATACATACATACATACATACATCCATCCATCATCCATCCATCCATCCACCCACCCACCCATCCATCCATCCATCCATCCATACATACATACATACATACTCAATCGATTAATCACACACAACATCACGCACACAATCAACAATCACACACACATTCACTCACACACACACACACACACACACAAAAGCGGACATACCGACAAATGCACAGACACACGCACAGAGAAAAACAAGGAGAGTCCTTGAGACAAGCTCAAACAGTGAGTAAACGGACAGAAAAACAGACATAAAGACGAATCGTGGCCTTCTCTAAACGTGTAGCCCGTGTTTTATTGTTTCTTTACGAGAATTCGTGGGCATGTGCCTGGGCATCCTGGTGCCTCTAAGGCTTTCAACTACCGCCTGTGTGCCAGCATGCCCACGCAACAGCCGATTCGTGCACATCCCAGAGTCCGCCATCATCAATTAAGTGTTAAATTGTGTGAAAGTAGCTGGAGAGACTGTTACTGTGGTTATAATAAGGGGATGCCAGGCTGCGATGTGTCACGTATTGCGAGGAATTTCCTTGTTGTAGATGCAACAACTACTTTTAAAAATGTGGACACTATATGAGCTTAAAACAAAGCATGCATGACTAAAAAACCAGTGTGACCATTTTTCCGACATTCTAATTCAACGAGCTGTCCTTGTTTGACACTGTAGAGATGCATGATATGAACACAGAGAACCGTTAAAAGAACAGCCGAATTTGACTATGGTAGTGATGATATGACCTCTGAACAATTATAACATCTGATCGGAGGTGCCTTAAAGATATTAGAACAGGAATCGCTATGTCAAAGGTAGCCTTTTGCAAGATAGAAAAACATACTGACCAATAAAATGATGTCACTAGAAGGAGAAAAAGAATGCCTAGTAGAAACGTGTGCTGTTTAATGTATGTGAAACATGGACAGTAAGCAGACCAGTTGAGAAACATCTGATGGCTGAGGAGATGTGGTCGCAGAGCAAAATGTCAAGAACACAATGGACAGACAGAAAAAAAACAATGAGAAACTCCTCAACATCATCATTATCCAGTGCCTAGCCCGCTGGCTTGGGCGATCATGCTTCTCCACAAATTGCGACCTCCGACAGAATGGATCATTTCAAGTTTTGACTCCGTTCCATGCTATGACTCAAGACTGTCAAGAATGTTCTCAGGCTGTCTTCCTCCATCTCTCTTTCCACAATTTTTACTGGTTGTCACAACATGTTCCAGTTTTTACCTTCTCATACTGTGGCTAAGAAATTATGACGTGCTTCTTTCTGATGTGTGATACGTTGTCTTTGCGACTTAGCCTCCTGTCGGATGTATAGTTGATGGCTCAACCCCAAAGAGATAAAGGATCCACTGTTACTCTTTCTCAATGTGATCCTGCCCGTTATAATTAATTTAGATGTTACTGGCTCAATGATTTGAGACCATTAAATAGAGTTTTGGAGAACCAAGGAATACCTCCAGGAAAACAATGACATTTTTACTGAGTATCCCAAATGTCCTTAGGGTGGTTCCTTGCCTCTCCTCTAACAACTAAATAATTAATCTAGGGTGATTACTTACAACAATTTTACTATGACAAGACAACTCTCAAAAGAGAAAATAACCCGTAATTTTCATCATTTGTTATATATAAATGGAGCTATTGATTGTACATGTCAAAAATACAACAATCAATTTAGTACAATTACAAGATTATTTACATAGTCATTTCTATCTAATTATCTATCTCCTGGCTGTGCCATTGCATCATACATTGTCCTCAGTGTTGTATCCGTTCTTAATTATAATTATTGGACCTCTTCTACTGGCCTTTGATAATCTGTGGAAGCAAACTGGGTACACCCTGGTTCGTCTCCCACCCAGTTCTTGGATCTCGGTAGCATTCATTCAGTGTAGACTATGTTCTTTAGTGTGTGTGTTTTTTTTTAAAATTTCGCCGGTTATATTTATTATGGCTCACTGCTTTTCTCACCGATTTACCTAGACTAAAAGATATGTGATACCTGTCGTGTAAGGGTGGAGAAAATTTGCAGGAATTTGCTGTGGAATATTATTTGGCCTCACTATCTCAGCTGCCTCACTCAGTTAAGTGGCTACTGCATTCAGTCAAGTTGCTACTACTACATTCACAAAGTCAGGCCTGGATCTATCTAAATATGGCCACTACCATGAAATTTCAGCATCAGTCATAAATCTAAAGATGCCATCAATATGAACATCAGAACTTCAATGCTCTATATTTTTGAGGAAAATCACAAAGAAATTACACAAAAGAATTGTGATCCTAGGAAAATAAACAGTGGAGTGTAAAGCGTCTTGGTGCTTGTGATATATTTTATTTTCACAAACGTCACATGCTGTAATTTCCCGTCGACAATTAAAACCTGAACATTGCAACAGGATTGTTTGTTCCACAATTGTACGATCCAAGATTTAATATACCCATTGTCAATGAAAAAGGTGAACAGGAAAAGTCACCGTATAAATAGCAGTGGACATCCGGAAGACAGGCTGTTTTTTTCCACCAACCCACACAAACACGAGGCAGGAAGATCAGAGGCAGATGCTGGAGTGAGTGCACCCTCCCAAACAAATAGTAAAATAAAACATAGTTTGATTACTAAGAGGAGGAACGCCTCAGCCAACAAAGACATCGCAATCAGACTCTGAAACCAGTCGCCGAAGTATGTGGAAGTCATTCTGATAAATAAGGTAAACACCATATTTAATTCATTTAAATTTTAGTTTAGTCTGTTAGCCTTTTTCCCAGAAGAAGTGTTTGGTAAGTCGACCTTGTTGCACGTGTGGTGAGTCCTTAAGAAGTTAATTATAATATATTTAACTGTTATAGTTTATAGATAAACTATTCATTAAGGATAATCCATAGTGAGTTTTATTTTCTCCCAAAGTAAGCAACTGATGTAATGTATAAGCATTAGTCCACGTTGTACACTTATTTCTTAAGCAACTTAATCTACAATGATTTAGAATTGTGAGTTCTTAAGAAATTAATCTAGTAGAAACTAAATAATATTATACTCAGTTATCATAGTCATAAGATAAACTGTAAATTAGGAGAAAACTACAGTGTTTTATTTTCTCCCAGCTAAACAACTTAGCTAATGTATAAACCTTATACACAGGTTGTAAACATATGTCTTAAGTAGTCAACTCATTCAGTAATGATTTAGAGTGGTGGGTAACTTATGTTTTAAAACTAGTTTACATGTGCCAGCACTGAGAGAAAATTAGTGTAATATGTAATTAGTCAGTAGATTTAATTTTGACATGAGCACATGGGCAAACAAATAGTTTTCTGGTATTTTATGAACACATGAGAACCAAATAGATTCTATAGGGATCATAATTTTGTGTGTTGAGTAAAGCACCCATGCGGTGAGTCAAATGTATTTTCAATGTTGTAAACATATGGAATTAATGTTTGTGCCACACAATAATACTTAGTCAACCGGCATGCTAGAATGGTTAAGACTCATAATGCCTGAAGGACTGAGGAGATCACATAAATTCATGAAACAATGTAGGGACCCCTGTGTACTTTCATTATTGCTACACACGAGGAAGTATCCTTTGAGAATATCATAATTATGTCTAATGATCACATAAATCTCTGTCATGTGTGATTCATTATTGTAAACAGATGTGAATGTATCATTTGTAAACCACCTCGGTATGAATGATTAATTATCAATCAGGAAATAATATAATTTCTGATGAGGGATGAGATTTAATTGTAATATCATTGTTATTGAACCTGTAAATTTATCAGGATAAAGCACCTACATAGGCATGATTGTCATCCATACAGATATGATTGTGTCTGATGAATGGGTGAGATCTCATTGTGATGTCAATAGTGTTAACATTTAAAGTTATCATTGGGAAATCACATAAGTCTAGCTACTTATCTTACATGCAAGTATGAATGATGATAGATGAGGGAATTGATCATCCATGCACATATGAATGATATCTGATAGATGAGGGAAATGATCATCCATACAAATGAATGATGTCTGAGAGGAGTGAAATGACATGCACAGATGGATATGTTGACTGATGCATGAGGAGTTTGAGTGAGTGAGTGAAGTTACAGGCTGAGAGAGAGAGAGGGAATATAGACCAACAGTCAATCTCAGGATAGCCGGCAACTTGATGTGAAATGCTATGACTATCACTAGAGACATAGTTCGGCGTAACCCATAAACTAAATAATAATGTAGTACACTCCGGCGCATAACATCACTTTGTATAAAATATCATTCATGCTATAATCATCTAGTTTTGTGCGCTAAGCACCAACAACCAATATCATACATTACGCATAGTACCAGCATCTGTGTTTGTAACTTAAGCAAAATCCCACTTTGTAGTCATGCCACTCCTGTTAACACATATGATGACTGTAATGTAATGATAATGAGGTAATAATGATTATGATGTTAATGTTAGAATGATGTAATGATTTCTAATGTCATAAGCATGATAATAATGATAATGATGTAATAATGATTATGATAATAATGTTAGAATGATGAAATGATTTCTAATGTCATAAGCATGATTATAATGATACTGATTGTAATTGCAATGATATAAGGAAACCATGATGATGGTAATGATAATAATGTAATCATGATGATGATGCAATGATTATAAAAACCATGATGTTGATGATAATGATAATAAATATTACATCCATGAGAATTGAAGAAAACATCTCACTTGATGCATTTAATGAAGAAGAATGCACTTGAGGCTATACAAGAATAATACCATAATGTACTTATATTGTTTATAAGCAAATACTCATTGAAATGGGAACTGATTTTTAAAAGCCCTTAATGTATGAGACCCTTTTTCTTTAATAGAAAAAGATGAAGAAGAGAATTAACTAGTAACAGAATGGGATAGGAACATAGTTGTCAATTCCAAATCAATCAAGGTATGACTTAATCGGTATACCTGAGGACAGGCATAGGTGAAGATGAAACTGCACATCTGCTAGTCTAAAACTTGAACACCATATAATAGGAAGATGGAATGGAGGGCAACCCATTATGTTGTGGATAACTATTTGAGAGCACCAAGACCCTTTACCTTCCACTGTTTATTTTCCTAGGATCAAAATTCTTTTAGGTATTTTCTTTGTGATGTTCTTCAGAAAAATATAGAACATTTCATTTCCGATGTTCACATTGCTGATATTTTTAGACTTATGATGGATGCTAAAATTTCAGGTAGTGGTCATTATCCAGACCTGACTTTGTGAATACAGCACTTTGTGAAAGTAGTTGCAGCAGCTTGACTGAATGCAGTAGCCACTTAACTGAGTGAGGCAGCTGAGATAGTGAGGCCAAATACTATTCCACAGCAACATCCCGCCGATTTTCACCACCTTTTCCAGCGACAGGTATTAAATATCCTTTTTCCTAGGTATAGGTGGAAGAAACACAGTGAGCCAGAAGATTAACTCAAATCGGGGGGGGGGGGGGGGAGGGGGGGTGAACTAATAGAACTCCAGTATATTTTACACTGAATGCTATCGAGATCCAAGAACTGGATGGGAAACCAACCAGGGTGTACCCAGTTTCTTATCACAGATTAGGCCAGCAGAAGAGGCCCAATATTTAAGAACGGATGCAACTCTGAGGACCATGTATGATACAGTGGCACAGCCACGGGGATAGCTAATTAGTTAGAGACGAATATGCCCATAATCATGTAATTGTACTGTATTGAGTGTTGTATGCTATGATTTGTATAAGCTACAAATCCATGTATATGTATATTAAATGATGAAAATTACGGATTGTTTTCTCTTTTGAGAGTTCTCTTGTCATAGT